>CM040837.1:31442274-31446196 GCA_022828995.1 Vimba vimba | reverse complement strand
AAAGAAAGAAAGAAAGAAAGAAAGAAAAGATTAGTTAGAAAGAAAGAAAGAAAGAAAGAAGATTAGTTAGAGAGAAAGAAAGAAGATTAGTTAGAAAGAAAGAAAGAAAGAAAGAAAGAAAGAAAGAAGATTAGTTAGAAAGAAAGAAAGAAAGAAAGAAAGAAAGAAAGAAGAAAGAAAGAAAGAAAGAAAGAAAGAAAGAAAGAAAAAATAAAGATTATTAAGAAAGAAAAAGAAAGAAAGAAAGAAAGGAAAAAAGATTAGTTAGAAAGAAAGAAAGAGAAAGAAAGATTAGTTAGAAAGAAAGAAAGAAAGAAAGAAAAGAAAGATTAGTTAGAAAGAAAGAAAAAGAAAAAAGAAAGATTAGTTAGAAAGAAAGAAAAAGAAAAAAGAAAGATTAGTTAGAAAGAAAGAAGAAAGAAGAAAGAAAGAAAGAAAGAAAGAAAGAAAAAAGATTAATTAGTTAGAAAGAAAGAAAGAAAGAAAGAAAGAAAGAAAAGAAAGAAAGAAAGAAAGAAAGAGAAAGAAAGAAAGAAAAAGATTAATTAGTTAGAAAGAAAGAAAAGAAAAAAGAAAGATTAGTTAGAAAGAAAGAAAAAGAAAAAAGAAAGATTAGTTAGAAGAGAAAGAAAGAAAGAAAGAAAGAAAGAAAGAAAGAAAGAAAGAAAGAAAGAAAAAGATTAATTAGTTAGAAAGAAAGAAAGAAAAGAAAGAAAGAAAGAGAAATAAAGAAAGAAAGAAAAAAGATTAATTAGTTAGAAAGAAAGAAAGAAAGAAAGAAAGAAAGAAAGAAAGAAAGAAAAGATTAGTTAGAAAGAAAGAAAGAGAAAGAAAGATTAGTTTGAAAGAAAGAAAAAGAAAAAAGAAAGATTAGTTTGAAAGAAAGAAAAAGAAAAAAGAAAGATTAGTTAGAAAGAAAGAAAGAAAGAAAGAAAGAAAGAAAGAAAGAAGAAAGAAAGAAAGAAAGAAAGAGAGAAAGAAAGAAAGAAAGAAAGAAAGAAAGAAAGAAAGAAAGAAAGAAAGAGAAGGAAAGAAAGAAAGAAAGAAGAAAAAGATTAATTAGTTAGAAGAAGAAAGAAAGAAAGAAAGAAAGAAAGAAGAAAGAAAGAAAGAAAGAAAAGATTAGTTAGAAAGAAAGAAAGAAAGAAAGAAAGAAAGAAAGAAGATTAGTTAGAAAGAAAGAAAGAGAGGAAAGAAAGAAGATTAGTTAGAAAGAAAGAAAGAAAGAAAGAAAGAAAAGAAAGAAAGAAAGAAAGAAGATTAGTTAGAAAGAAAGAAAGAAAGAAAGAAAGAAAGAAAGAAAGAAAGAAAGAAAGAAAGAAAGAAAGAAAAAATAAAGATTATTAAGAAAGAAAAAGAAAGAAAGAAAGAAAGGAAAAAAGATTAGTTAGAAAGAAAGAAAAGAAAGAAAGATTAGTTAGAAAGAAAGAAAGAAAAGAAAGAAAAGAAGATTAGTTAGAAAGAAAGAAAAAGAAAAAAGAAAGATTAGTTAGAAAGAAAGAAAAAGAAAAAAAGAAAGATTAGTTAGAAGAAAGAAAAAGAAAAAAGAAAGATTAGTTAGAAAGAAAGAAAGAAAAGAAAGAAAGAAAGAAAGAAAGAAAGAAAGAAAGAAAGAAAAAAAGATGAATTAGTTAGAAAGAAAGAAAGAAAGAAAGAAAAGAAAGAAAGAAAGAAAGAAAGAAAAAAGATTAATTAGTTAGAAAGAAAGAAAGAAAGAAAGAAAGAAAGAAAGAAAGAAAGAAAGAAAGAGAAATAAAGAAAGAAAGAAAAAAGATTAATTAGTTAGAAAGAAAGAAAGAGAGAAAGAAAGAAGATTATTAAGAAAGAAAAAGAAAGAAAGAAAGAAAGGAAAAAAGATTAGTTAGAAAGAAAGAAAGAAAAGAAAGAAAGATTAGTTAGAAAGAAAGAAAGAAAGAAAGAAAGAAAAGAAAGATTAGTTAGAAAGAAAGAAAAAGAAAAAAGAAAGATTAGTTAGAAAGAAAGAAAAAGAAAAAAGAAAGATTAGTTAGAAAGAAAGAAAGAAAGAAAGAAAGAAAGAAAGAAAGAAAAGAAAGAAAAAAGATGAATTAGTTAGAAAGAAAGAAAGAAAGAAAGAAAGAAAGAAGAAAGAAAGAAAGAAAGAAAGAAAGAAAAAGATTAATTAGTTAGAAAGAAAGAAAAAGAAAAAAGAAAGATTAGTTAGAAAGAAAGAAAGAAAGAAAGAAGAAAGAAAAAAGATTAATTAGTTAGAAAGAAAGAAAGAAAGAAAGAAAGAAAGAAAGAAAGAAAGAGAAATAAAGAAAGAAAGAAAAAAGATTAATTAGTTAGAAAGAAAGAAAGAGAGAAAGAAAGAAGATTAGTTAGAAAGAAAGAAAGAAAGAAAGAAAGAAAGAAAGAAGTTAGAAAGAAAGAAAGAAAGAAAGAAAGAAAGAAAGAAAGAAAGAAAGAAAGAAAGAAAGAAAGAAAGAAAGAAAAAATAAAGATTATTAAGAAAGAAAAAGAAAGAAAGAAAGAAAGGAAAAAAGATTAGTTAGAAAGAAAGAAAAGAAAGAAAGATTAGTTAGAAAGAAAGAAAGAAAGAAAGAAAAGAAAGATTAGTTAGAAAGAAAGAAAAAGAAAAAAGAAAGATTAGTTAGAAAGAAAGAAAAGAAAGAAAGAAAGAAAGAAAGAAAGAAAGAAAGTTAGAAAGAAAGAAAGAAAGAAAGAAAGAAAGAAAGAAAGAAAGAAGATTAATTAGTTAGAAAGAAAGAATAGTTAGAAAGAAAGAAAGAAAGAAAGAAAGAGAGAAAGATTGATTAGTTAGAAAGAAAGAGAGATAGATTAGTTAGAAAGATAGATAGATTAGTTAGAAATAAAGAAAGATAGATTAGTTAGTTAGAAAGATAGATAGATTAGTTAGAAAGAAAGAAAGATAGATAAGTTAGTTAGAAAGATAGATATATTAGTTAGAAAGGAAGAAAGATCGATAAGTTAGTTAGAAAGAAAGAAAGAAAGATAGATTATTTAGTTAGTTAGAAAGATAGATAGATTAGTAAGAAATAAATAAAGATAGATAAATTAGTTAGAAAGATAGATAGATTAGTAAGAAACAAAGATAGATAAGTTAGTTAGAAAGATAGATAGATTAGTAAGAAAGAAAGATAGATAAGTTAGTTAAAAAGATAGATTAGTTAAATTGATTTGTTAGAAAGTATTAGTTAGAAAGAAAGATTAGTTAGAAAGAAAGAAAGAAAGAATAAAAGAAAGATTAGTTAGAAAGAAAGAAAGAAGGATTAGTTAGAAAGAAAGAAAGATTAGTTAAAAAGAAAGAAAGATTAGTTAGAAAGAAAGAAAGAAAGAAGAAAGAAAGAAAGAGGGAAAGACTGATTAGTTAGAAAGAAAGAGATAGATTAGTTTGAAAGATAGATAGATTAGTAAGAAATAAAGAAAGATAGATTAGTTAGTTAGTTAGAAAGATAGACAGATTAGTTAGAAAGAAAGATAGATAAGTTAGTTAGAAAGATAGATAGATTAGTTAGAAAGAAAGAAAGAAAGAAAGAAAGAAAGAAAGAAAGAAAGAAAGAAAGAAAGAAAGAAAAGAAAGAAAGAGATTACTTAGTTAGAAAGATAGATATATTAGTTAGAAAGAAAGATAGATAAGTTAGTTAGAAAGATAGATAGATTAGTAAGAAAGATAGATAGATAAGTTAGTTAAAAAGATAGATTAGTTAAGAAAGAAAGATACGTTAGTTAGAAAGATAGATAGATTAGTTAGAAAGATAGAAAGATTAGTTAAAAAGAAAGAAAGATGGATTAGTAAGAAAGAAAGATGGATAAGTTAGTTAGAAAGATAGATAGATTAGTAAGAAAGAAAAATAGATATGTTAGTTAGAAAGATAGATAGATTAGTAAGAAAGAAAGAAAAAAGATAGATAAGTTAGTTAGAAAGATATATAGATTAGTT
>CM040837.1:31274774-31434774 GCA_022828995.1 Vimba vimba | reverse complement strand
TAAAGTTTAAAGTAGTTTGAAGTTTAATTTAGTTTAAAGTTTAAAGTAGTTTGAAGTTTTTAGTTTAAAGTTTAAATTAGTTTGAAGTTTAAAGTAGTTTAAAGTTTGAAGTAGTTTAAAGTTAAAAAGTTGCTAGGGTGTTTCTAGTGGGTTGCTAAGCTGTTCTGGGTGGTTGCTAGGTGGTAGCTGGGGTATTCTGGATGGTTGCTAGGCGGTTGCTAGGGTGTTATGGGTGGTTGCTAGGGTGTTGCTAGGTGGTTGCTAGGGTATTCTGGTGGGTTGCTAGGTGGTTGCTAGGGTGTTCTGGGTGGTTGCTAGGGTGTTGCTAGGCGGTTCTGGGTGGTTGCTATGGTGTTGCTAGGTGGTTGCTAGGCGGTTGCTAGGGTGTTCTAGGTGGTTGCTAGGGTGTTGCTAAGCGGTGGCTAGGGTGTTCTGGGTGGTTGCTAGGGTGTTGCTAAGCGGTTGCTAGGGTGTTCTGAGTGGTTGCTAGGCAGTTGCTAGGGTTATTTTGGGTGGTTGCTAGGAGGTTGCTAGGGTGTTCTGGGTGGTTGCTATGGTGTTGCTAGGTGGTTGCTAGGGTATTCTTGGTGTTTGCTAGGCGGTTGCTAGGGTGTTCTGGGTGGTTGTTATGGTGTTGCTAGGCGGTTGCTAAGGTATTCTGGGTGGTTGCTAGGCGGTTGCTAGGGTGTTCTGGGTGGTTGCTATGGTGTTACTAGGTGGTTGGTAGTTGTCACAGATGGTTACTATGGAGTTTTAATAGAGTTCTTTGCATGATCTTGGCATGATTTAGCACTTAACTAATCGCTATTAGCATGTAGCTATTCACTGCTAGCATGTGTAGCATGTTGGAAGTGCTGTTTGCTAGCATGAGTCAAAAGAGCCAAACCTCATCTCTATACGATGTTCTGATACAGAGATATAGGTCTTGCAAAACGGTTGCTAGGGTACTCAAGTTTGGTTGCTATGGAGTTGCTTGGGAGCTGGAAGCTTTAAACTTAAGAAGTTTAAAGTGGTTTGAAGTTTAAAGTAGTTTATGAGTTTTTGAGTTTTGACTTTATAAGTTTAAATGAGTTTAGAGTTTAAGTTTAAATGAGTTTAGAGTGTGTGTGTGTATGTGTGTGTATGTGTGTGTGTGTGTGTGTGTTCACACACACACACACACACACACACACACTCAGAGTTTATGAGTTTAGAGTTTATAAGTGTATAAATTGATGAGTTTATAAGTGTAAGACTTTTTGAGTTTAGAGTTTATAAGTTTTAAATGAGTTTAGAGTTTATAAGTTTAAATGAGTTTAGAGTTTATGTTTAAATGAGTTTAAGAGTTCAGAGTTTATTAATTTATGAGTTTAAGAGTTCATAAGTCTATGAATTCATGAGTTTATAAGTTAATTAGTTTATAAGTGTATGAGTTTAGAGTTCATTAGTTTAAATGAGTCTCATTGGCTCATATAGTATATAGAATGGCAGTTTGGTTTAGTCTTCAAGGTATTTTGATTTGAATTTTCGTCAGTTGGTGAGTTTGAATCTGGATTTGAATTTTTTAGAACTCCCCAATGTAAGTCAATGGGAGTTTTTCCGAGTTTTGATCGTCATTTTTAGGAAAACCGTAAGTCCGATCAGTCTGAAAAGATATAGCACACTTGGTCAGATCAGTTTGAGTGTCTGAGCCGAGTTTGGAGTATGTAGAGTTAAAGCTCTAGGAGGAGTTTGATATAGAAATTTTTAGTCTCAGAAGAATAATAATAATAATAATAATAAGTTTAAATAGGATTTCAGTAAGTTGGCTCTCCAAGCCAACTTAACTAGATTAAAAAGTTCGTCGAGACAAACTTTAAGTTGGCTTGAGAAAGCTGGACCAGAAAGTTTGAAGAAGTTTAAAGTAGTTTGGAGTTTAAAGTAGTTTGAAGTTTAAATTAGTTTAAAGTTTAAATTAGTTAGAAGTTTAAAATAGTGTAAAGTCTAAATTAGTTTGAAGCTTAAATTAGTTTAAAGTTTAAATTAGTCTAAAGTTTAAATTAGTTTAAAGTTTAAAGTAGTTTAAATTTTAAATTACTTTAAAGTTTAAATTAGTTTAAAGTTTAAATTAGTCTAACATTTAAATTAGTTTAAAGTTTAAATCAGTTTGAAGATTAAAGTAGTTTACAGTTAAAAAGTTGTTGGGGGTTTTCTAGTGGGTTGCTAGGGTGTTTTGGGTGGTTGCTAGGCGGTTGCTAGGGTGTTCTGGGTGGTTGCTAGGGTGTTCTGGGTGGTTGCTAGGGTGTTGCTAAGCAGTTGCTAGGGTATTTTGGGTGGTTGCTAGGGTGTTGCTAGGCAGTTGCTAGGGTGTTCTGGGTGGTTGCTAGGGTATTCTGGTTGGCTGGTATGGTGTTCTGGGTGGTTGCTAGGCGGTTGCTAGGGTGTTCTGGGTGGTTGCTATGCTGTTGCTAGGTGGTTGCTAGGGTGTTCTGGGTGGTTGCTAGGGTGTTGCTAGGCAGTTGCTAGGGTGTTCTGGGTGGTTGCTATGGTGTTGCTAGGCAGTTGCTAAGGTATTTTGGGTGGTTGCTAGGGTGTTGCTAGGCAGTTGCTAGGGTGTTCTGGTTGGTTGCTAGGGTGTTGCTAGGCAGTTGCTAGGGTGTTCTGGTTGGTTGCTATGGTTTTCTGGGTGGTTGCTAGGCAGTTGCTATGGTGTTTTGGGTGGTTGCTAGGCGGTTGCTAGGGTGTTCTGGGTGGTTGCTATGGTGTTGCTAGGTGGTTGCTATAGTATTCTGGGTGGTTGCTAGGCGGTTGCTAGGGTGTTCTGGGTGGTTGCTATGGTGTTGTTAGGCGGTTGCTAGGGTGTTCTGGGCGGTTTCTATGGTGTTGCTAGGCAGTTGCTAATGTATTCTGGGTGGTTGCTAGGCGGTTGCTAGGGTGTTCTGGGTGGTTGCTATGGTGTTGCTAAGGTATTCTGGGTGGTTGCTATGGTGTTACTAGGTGGTTGGTAGTTGTCACAGATGGTTACTATGGAGTCTTTATAAAGTTCTTAGCATGACCTTGGCATGATATAGCACTTAACTAATCGCTATTAGCATGTAGCTATTCACTGCTAGCATGTGTAGCATGTTGGAAGTGCTGTTTGCTAGCATGAGTCAAAAGAGCCAAACCTCATCTCTATACGATGTTCTGATACAGAGATATAGGTCTTGCAAAACGGTTGCTAGGGTACTCAAGTTTGGTTGCTATGTAGTTGCTTGGGAGCTGGAAGCTTTAAACTTAAGAAGTTTAAAGTGGTTTGAAGTTTATAGTTTACGAGTTTTGAGTTTACAAGTTTAAATGAGTTTAGAGTTTAAGTTTAAATGAGTTTAGTGTGTGTGTGTGTGTGTGTGTGTGTGTGAACACACACACACACACACACACTCAGAGTTTATGAGTTTAGAGTTTATAAGTGTATAAATTGATGAGTTTATAAGTGTAAGAGTTTTTGAGTTTAGAGTTTATAAGTTTTAATGAGTTTAGAGTTTATAAGTTTAAATGAGTTTAAGAGTTCAGAGTTTATTAATTTATGAGTTTAAGAGTTCATAAGTCTATGAATTCATGAGTTTATAAGTTAATTAGTTTATAAGTGTATGAGTTTAGAGTTCATTAGTTTAAATGAGTCTCAATGGCTCATATAGTATATAGAACGGCAGTTTGGTTTTTAGTCTTCAAGGTATTTTGATTTGAATTTTCGTCGGTTGGTCAGTTTGAATCTGGATTTGAATTTTTTAGAACTCCCCAATGCAAGTCAATGGGAGTTTTTCCGAGTTTTGATCGTCATTTTTAGGAAAACCGTAAGTCCGATCAGTCTGAAAAGATAAAGCAACGCGAGTCAGATCAGTTTGAGTGTCTGAGCCGAGTTTGGAGTATGTAGAGTTAAAGCTCTAGGAGGAGTTTCATATAGAAATTTTAGTCTCGGAATAATAATAATAATAATAATAACTAGATTAAAAAGTTCGTTGAGACAAACTTTAAGTTGGCTTGAGAAAGCTGGACCAGAAAGTTTGAAGAAGTTTAAAGTAGTTTGGAGTTTAAAGTAGTTTGAAGTTTAAATTAGTTTAAAGTTTAAATTAGCTAGAAGTTTAAAATAGTTTAAAGTTTAAATTAGTTTGAAGCTTAAATTAGTTTAAAGTTTAAATTAGCTAGAAGTTTAAATTAGTTTGAAGCTTAAATTAGTCTAAAGTTTAAATTAGTCTAAAGTTTAAATTAGTCTAAAGTTTAAATTAGTTTGAAGGTTAAATTAGTTTAAAGTTTAAATTAGTTTCAAGTTTAAAGTAGTTTCAAGTTAAAAAGTTGTTGGGGGTTTTCTGGTGGGTTGCTAAGGTGTTCTGGGTGGTTGCTAGGCGGTTGCTAAGGTATTTTGGGTAGTTGCTAGGCGGTTGCTAGGGTGTTCTGGGTGGTTGCTATGCTGTTGCTAGGTGGTTGCTAGGGTATTCTGGTTGGTTCCTAGGGTGTTCTGGGTGGTTGCTATGGTGTTGCTAGGCGGTTGCTAAGGTATTCTGGGTGGTTGCTAGGGTGTTCTGGGTTGTTGCTATGGTGTTGCTAGGCAGTTGCTAGGGTATTCTGGGTGGTTGCTAGGGTGTTCTGTGTGATTGTTATGGTGTTGCTAGGCGGTTACTAAGGTATTCTGGGCGGTTGCTATGGTGTTACAAGGTGGTTGATAGTTGTTACAGATGGTTACTATGGAGTTTTTATAGAGTTCTTAGCATTATCTTGGCATGATTTAGCACTTAACTAATTGCTATTAGCATGTAGCTATTCACTGCTAGCATGTGTAGCATGTTGGAAGTGCTGTTTGCTAGCATGAGTCAAAAGAGCCAAACCTCATCTCTATATGATGTTCTGATGCAGAGATATAGGTCTTGTAAAACGGTTGCTAGGGTACTCAAGTTTGGTTGCTATGGAGTTGCTTGGGAGCTGGGAGCTTTAAACTTAAGAAGTTTAAAGTGGTTTGAAGTTTAAAGTAGTTTACGAGTTTTTGAGTTTTGCGTTTATAAGTTTAAATGAGTTTAGAGTTTGTTTAAATGAGTTTAGAGTGTGTGTGTGTGTGTGTGTGTGTGTGTGTGTGTTCACACACACACACACACAGAGTTTATGAGTTTAGAGTTTATAAGTGTACAAGTTTTTGAGTTTAGTTTATAAGTTTAAATGAGTTTTGAGTTTATAAGTTTAAATTAGTTTACAGTTTATAAGTTTAAATGAGTTAAAGCTTAAGTTTGAAGTTTAAAGTAGTTTAAAGTTTATATTAGTTTGAAGTTTAATTTAGTTTGAAGTTTAAAGTAGTTTAAAGTTTAAAATAGTTTGAAGTAGATAGATGAGTTTATTAGTTTAATTGTTTAACTAGATTAAAAAGTTCGTCGAGACAAACTTTAAGTTGGCTTGAGAAAGCTGGACCAGAAAGTTTGAAGAAGTTTAAAGCAGTTTGGAGTTTAAAGTAGTTTGAAGTTTAAATTAGTTTAAAGTTCAAATTAGTTAAAAGTTTAAATTAGTTTAAAGTTTAAATTAGTTTGAAGTTTAAAGTAGTTTAAATTTTAATTTAGTCTAAAGTTTAAATCAGTTTGAAGTTTAAAGTAGTTTAAAGTTTAAAGTAGTTTACAGTTAAAAAGTTGTTGGGGGTTTTCTAGTGGGTTGCTAGGGTGTTCTGGGTGGTTGCTATGGTGTTGCTAGGCGGTTGCTAGGGTATTCTGGGCGGTTGCTAGGGTCTTCTGGGTGGTTGCTAGGGTGTTGCTAGGCGGTTGCTAGGGTATTCTGGGTGGTTGCTAGGGTGTTCTGGGTGGTTGCTAGGGTGTTGCTAGGCGGTTGCTAGGGTGTTCTGGGTGGTTGCTATGCTGTTGCTAGGTGGTTGCTAGGGTATTCTGGTTGGTTGCTAGGGTATTCTGGTTGGTTGCTAGGGTGTTCTCTGTGGTTGCTAGGCGGTTGCTAGGGTATTCTGGGTGGTTGCTAGGGTGTTGCTAGGGTGTTCTGGGTGGTTGCTATGCTGTTGCTAGGCGGTTGCTAGGGTATTCTGGGTGGTTGCTAGGGTGTTCTGGGTGGTTGCTAGGCGGTTGCTAGGGTGTTCTGGGTGGTTGCTATGGTGTTGCTGGGTGGTTGCTAGGCGGTTGCTAGGGTGTTCTGGGTGGTTGCTATGGTGTTGCTGGGTGGTTGCTAGGCGGTTGCTAGGGTATTCTGGGTGGTTGCTAGGATGTTGCTAGGGTGTTTTGGTGGTTGCTAGGATGTTGCTAGGCGGTGACTAGGTTGTTCTGGGTGGTTGCTATGCTGTTGCTAGGCGGTTGCTAGGGTGTTTTGGTGGTCGCTATGGTGTTGCTAGGGTGTTCTGGGTGGTTGCTATGATGTTGCTAGGTGGTTGCTAGGGTGTTTTGGTGGTTGCTATGGTGTTGCTAGGGTATTCCGGGTGGTTGCTAGGTGGTTGCTAGGGTGTTCTGGGTGGTTGCTATGGTGTTACTAGGTGGTTGGTAGTTGTCACAGATGGTTACTATGGAGTCTTTATAGAGTTCTTAGCATGATCTTGGCATGATATAGCACTTAACTAATCGCTATTAGCATGTAGCTATTCACTGCTAGCATGTGTAGCATGTTGGAAGTGCTGTTTGCTAGCATGAGTCAAAAGAGCCAAACCTCATCTCTATACGATGTTCTGATACAGAGATATAGGTCTTGCAAAATGGTTGCTAGGGTACTCAAGTTTGGTTGCTATGGAGTTGCTTGGGAGCTGGAAGCTTTAAACTTAAGAAGTTTAAAGTGGTTTGAAGTTTAAAGTAGTTTACGAGTTTTGAGTTTACAAGTTTAAATGAGTTTAGAGTTTAAGTTTAAATGAGTTTAGAGTGTGTGTGTGTGTGTGTGTGTGTGTGTGTGTGTGTGTGTGTACACACACACACACACACACACACACACACACACTCAGAGTTTATGAGTTTAGAGTTTATAAGTGTATAAATTGATGAGTTTATAAGTGTAAGAGTTTTTGAGTTTAGAGTTTATAAGTTTTAAATGAGTTTAGAGTGTATAAGTTTTAATGAGTTTAGAGTTTATAAGTTTAAATGAGTTTAAGAGTTCAGAGTTTATTAATTTATGAGTTTAAGAGTTCATAAGTCTATGAATTCATGAGTTTATAAGTTAATTAGTTTATAAGTGTATGAGTTTAGAGTTTATTAGTTTAAATGAGCCTCAATGACTCATATAGTATATAGAACGGCAGTTTGGTTTAGTCTTCAAGGTGTTTAGATTTAAATTTTTGTCGGTTGGTGAGTTTGAATCTAAATTTGAATTTTTTAGAACTCCCATTGTAAGTCAATGGGAGTTTTTCCGAGTTTTGATCGTCATTTGTAGGAAAACCGTAAGTCCGATCAGTCTGAAAAGATAAAGCAACTAACTTCAGATCAGTTTGAGTGTGTGAGCCGAGTTTGGAGTATGTAGAGTTAAAGCTCTAGGACGAGTTTGAGTCAACAGTTTTTAACAGAAGAATAATAATAATAATAATAAGTTTAAATAGGATTTCAGTAAGTTGGCTCTCTCAAGCCAACTTAACTAGATTAAAAAGTTCGTCGAGACAAACTTTAAGTTGGCTTGAGAAAGCTGGACCAGAAAGTTTGAAGAAGTTTAAAGTAGTTTGGAGTTTAAAGTAGTTTGAAGTTTAAATTAGTTTAAAGTTTAAATTAGTTAGAAGTTTAAAATAGTGTAAAGTCTAAATTAGTTTAAAGTTTAAATTAGTCTAAAGTTTAAATTAGTTTAAAGTTTAAAGTAGTTTAAATTTTAAATTACTTTAAAGTTTAAATTAGTTTAAAGTTTAAATTAGTCTAACATTTAAATTAGTTTAAAGTTTAAATCAGTTTGAAGATTAAAGTAGTTTACAGTTAAAAAGTTGTTGGGGGTTTTCTAGTGGGTTGCTAGGGTGTTTTGGGTGGTTGCTAGGCGGTTGCTAGGGTGTTCTGGGTGGTTGCTAGGGTGTTCTGGGTGGTTGCTAGGGTGTTGCTAAGCAGTTGCTAGGGTATTTTGGGTGGTTGCTAGGGTGTTGCTAGGCAGTTGCTAGGGTGTTCTGGGTGGTTGCTAGGGTATTCTGGTTGGCTGGTATGGTGTTCTGGGTGGTTGCTAGGCGGTTGCTAGGGTGTTCTGGGTGGTTGCTATGCTGTTGCTAGGTGGTTGCTAGGGTGTTCTGGGTGGTTGCTAGGGTGTTGCTAGGCAGTTGCTATGGTATTTTGGGCGGTTGCTAGGGTGTTGCTAGGCAGTTGCTAGGGTATTTTGGGTGGTTGCTAGGGTGTTGCTAGGCAGTTGCTAGGGTGTTCTGGGTGGTTGCTATGGTGTTGCTAGGCAGTTGCTAAGGTATTTTGGGTGGTTGCTAGGGTGTTGCTAGGCAGTTGCTAGGGTGTTCTGGTTGGTTGCTATGGTTTTCTGGGTGGTTGCTAGGCAGTTGCTATGGTGTTTTGGGTGGTTGCTATGCTGTTGCTAGGTGGTTGCTAGGGTGTTCTGGGTGGTTGCTATGGTGTTGCTAGGCAGTTGCTAAGGTATTTTGGGTGGTTGCTAGGGTGTTGCTAGGCAGTTGCTAGGGTGTTCTGGTTGGTTGCTATGGTTTTCTGGGTGGTTGCTAGGCAGTTGCTATGGTGTTTTGGGTGGTTGCTAGGCGGTTGCTAGGGTGTTCTGGGTGGTTGCTATGGTGTTGCTAGGTGGTTGCTATAGTATTCTGGGTGGTTGCTAGGCGGTTGCTAGGGTGTTCTGGGTGGTTGCTATGGTGTTGTTAGGCGGTTGCTAGGGTGTTCTGGGCGGTTTCTATGGTGTTGCTAGGCAGTTGCTAATGTATTCTGGGTGGTTGCTAGGCGGTTGCTAGGGTGTTCTGGGTGGTTGCTATGGTGTTGCTAAGGTATTCTGGGTGGTTGCTATGGTGTTACTAGGTGGTTGGTAGTTGTCACAGATGGTTACTATGGAGTCTTTATAAAGTTCTTAGCATGACCTTGGCATGATATAGCACTTAACTAATCGCTATTAGCATGTAGCTATTCACTGCTAGCATGTGTAGCATGTTGGAAGTGCTGTTTGCTAGCATGAGTCAAAAGAGCCAAACCTCATCTCTATACGATGTTCTGATACAGAGATATAGGTCTTGCAAAACGGTTGCTAGGGTACTCAAGTTTGGTTGCTATGTAGTTGCTTGGGAGCTGGAAGCTTTAAACTTAAGAAGTTTAAAGTGGTTTGAAGTTTATAGTTTACGAGTTTTGAGTTTACAAGTTTAAATGAGTTTAGAGTTTAAGTTTAAATGAGTTTAGTGTGTGTGTGTGTGTGTGTGTGTGTGTGTGTGTGTGTGTGTGTGTGTGTGTGTGTGTGTGAACACACACACACACACACACACACACACTCAGAGTTTATGAGTTTAGAGTTTATAAGTGTATAAATTGATGAGTTTATAAGTGTAAGAGTTTTTGAGTTTAGAGTTTATAAGTTTTAATGAGTTTAGAGTTTATAAGTTTTAATGAGTTTAGAGTTTATAAGTTTAAATGAGTTTAAGAGTTCAGAGTTTATTAATTTATGAGTTTAAGAGTTCACAAGTCTATGAATTCATGAGTTTATAAGTTAATTAGTTTATAAGTGTATGAGTTTAGAGTTCATTAGTTTAAATGAGTCTCAATGGCTCATATAGTATATAGAACGGCAGTTTGGTTTTTAGTCTTCAAGGTATTTTGATTTGAATTTTCGTCGGTTGGTCAGTTTGAATCTGGATTTGAATTTTTTAGAACTCCCCAATGCAAGTCAATGGGAGTTTTTCCGAGTTTTGATCGTCATTTTTAGGAAAACCGTAAGTCCGATCAGTCTGAAAAGATAAAGCAACGCGAGTCAGATCAGTTTGAGTGTCTGAGCCGAGTTTGGAGTATGTAGAGTTAAAGCTCTAGGAGGAGTTTCATATAGAAATTTTAGTCTCGGAATAATAATAATAATAATAATAATAATAATAACTAGATGCAAAAGTTCGTCGAGACAAACTTTAAGTTGGCTTGAGAAAGTTTGGACCAGAAAGTTTGAAGAAGTTTAAATTAGTTTAAAGTTTAAAGTAGTTTAAAGTTTAAATTAGTTTAAAGTTTAAAGTAGTTTAAAGTTTAAATTAGTTTGAAGTTTAAAGTAGTTTAAAGTTTAAATTAGTTTGAAGTTTAAATTAGCTTAAAGTTTAAATTAGTTTAAAGTTTAAATTAGTTTAAAGTTTAATGTAGTTTAAAGTTTAAATTAGTTTGAAGTTTAAAGTAGTTTAAAGTTTAAATTAGTTTAAACTTTAAAGTAGTTTAAAGTTAAAAAGTTGTTGGGGGTTTTCTAGTGGGTTGCTAAGGTGTTCTGGGTGGTTGCTAGGCGGTTGCTAGGGTGTTCTGGGTGGTTGCTATGGTTTTGCTAGGCGGTTGCTAAGGTATTTTGGCTGGTTGCTAGGGTGTTCGGGGTGGTTGCTATGGTGTTGCTAGGTGGTTGCTAAGGTATTTTGGGTGGTTGCTAGGGTGTTGCTAGGCAGTTGCTAGGGTGTTCTGGGTGGTTGCTATGGTGTTGCTAGGTGGTTGCTAGGGTATTCTGGTTGGTTGCTAGGCGGTTGCTAGGGTGTTCTGGGTGGTTGCTAGGGTTTTGCTTAGCGGTTGCTAGGGTATTTTGGGTGGTTGCTAGGGTGTTGTTAGGTGGTTGCTAAGGTATTTTGGGTGGTTGCTAGGGTGTTACTAGGCGGTTTCTAGGGTGTTCTGTGTGGTTGCTATGCTGTTGCTAGGTGGTTGCTAGGGTATTCTGGTTGGTTGCTAGGGGGTTGCTAGGGTGTTGCTAAGTGGTTGCTAGGGTATTTTGGGTGGTTGCTATGGTGTTGCTAGGCGGTTGCTAGGGTGTTTTGGGTGGTTGCTAGGTGGTTGCTAGGGTGTTCTGGGTGGTTGCTATGCTGTTGCTAGGCGGTTACTAGGGTATTCTGAGTGGTTGCTAGGCGGTTGCTAGGGTGTTTGGGTGGTTGCTATGGTGTTGCTAGGCGGTTGCTAGGGTGTTCTGGGTGGTTGCTAGGGTGTCTTGGGTGGTTGCTAGGCGGTTGCTAGGGTGTTTTGGGTGGTTGCTAGGCGGTTGCTAGGGTGTTCTGGGTGGTTGCTATGCTGTTGCTAGGCGGTTGCTAGGGTATTCTGGGTGGTTGCTAGGCGGTTGCTAGGGTGTTTTGGGTGGTTGCTATGGTGTTGCTAGGCGGTTGCTAGGGTGTTCTGGGTGGTTGCTAGGGTGTTGCTAGGTGGTTGCTAGGGTGTTCTGGGTGGTTGCTATGGTGTTGCTAGGTGGTTGCTAGGGTATTCTGGTTGGTTGCTAGGGTGTTCTGGGTGGTTGCTAGGCGGTTGCTAGGGTATTCTGGGTGGTTGCTATGGTATTGCTAGGCGGTTGCTAGGGTATTCTGGGTGGTTGCTATGCTGTTGCTAGGCGGTTGCTAGGGTGTTCTGGGTGGTTGCTATGGTGATGCTAGGCGGTTGCTAGGGTATTCTGGGTGGTTGCTATGGTGTTGCTAGGCCGTTGATAGGGTATTCTGAGTGGTTGCTAGGCGGTTGCTAGGGTGTTCTGGGTGGTTGCTATGGAGTTGCTAGGCGGTTGCTAAGGTATTCTGGGCGGTTGCTAGGCAGTTGCTAGGGTGTTCTGGGCGGTTGCTATGGTGTTGCTAGGTGGTTGGTAGTTGTCACAGATGGTTACTATGGAGTATTTATAGAGTTCATAGCATGATCTTGGCATGATATAGCACTTAACTAATCGCTATTAGCATGTAGCTATTCACTGCTAGCATGTGTAGCATGTTGGAAGTGCTGTTTGCTAGCATGAGTCAAAAGAGCCAAACCTCATCTCTATACGATGTTCTGATACAGAGATATAGGTCTTGCAAAACGGTTGCTAGGGTACTCAAGTTTGGTTGCTATGGAGTTGCTTGGGAGCTGGGAGCTTTAAACTTAAGAAGTTTAAAGTGGTTTGAAGTTTAAAGTAGTTTACGAGGTTTTGAGTTTTGAGTTTATAAGTTTAAATGAGTTTAGAGTGTGTGTGTGTGTGTGTGTGTGTGTGTGTGTGTGTGTGTGTGTGTGTGTGTGTGTGTGTGTGTGTGTGTGTTCACACACACACACACACACACACACACACACACTCAGAGTTTATGAGTTTAGAGTTTTTAAGTGTATAAATTGATGAGTTTATAAGTATAAGAGTTTTTGAGTTTAGAGTTTATAAGTTTTAAATGAGTTTAGAGTTTATAAGTTTTAATGAGTTTAGAGTTTATAAGTTTAAATGAGTTTAAGAGTTCAGAGTTTATTAATTTGTGAGTTTAAGAGTTCATAAGTCTATGAATTCATGAGTTTATAAGTTAATTAGTTTATAAGTGTATGAGTTTAGAGTGCATTAGTTTAAATGAGTCTCAATGGCTCATATAGTATATAGAACGGCAGTTTGGTTTAGTCTTCAAGGTGTTTAGATTTAAATTTTGTCAGTTTGAATTTTTTAGAACTCCCCAATGTAAGTCAATGGGAGTTTTTGAATGACTTTTTTCGAGTTTTGATCGTCATTTTTAGGAAAACCGTAAGTCCGATCAGTCTGAAAAGATATAGCACACCGAGTCAGATCAGTTTGAGTGTCTGAGCCGAATTTGGAGTATGTGGAGTTAAAGCTCTAGGAGGAGTTTGAGTTGTAAATTTTTACGGTCAGAAGAATAATAATAATAATAATAATAATAATAATAAGTTTAAATAGGATTTCAATATGTTGGCTCTCTCAAGCCAACTTAATAATAATAAGTTTAAATAGGATTTCAGTAAGTTGGCTCTCTCAAGCCAACTTAATAATAATAATAATAAGTTTAAATAGGATTTCAGTAAGTTGGCTCTCTCAAGCCAACTTAATAATAAGTTTAAATAGGATTTCAGTAAGTTGGCTCTCTCAAGCCGACTTAATAAGTTTAAATAGGATTTCAGTAAGTTGGCTTTCCCAAGCCAACTTAATAAGTTTAAATAGGATTTCAGTAAGTTGGCTTTCCCAAGCCAACTTAATAATAATAATAAGTTTAAATAGGATTTCAGTAAGTTGGCTTTCCCAAGCCAACTTAATTAGCATTAGCATTAATAGCCACGGCCCGACAGGTGTCGTAATACCAGTTTCGGCCATGGGAGGCGGTATGTGGGCAACATAACCACCAGTCAAACATGCAATACACGAATAACTCGCACGGCTTGTGGGCGTACTTGAACCCAGTGGGTAAGGGTTCCATATTACTTTGAAGGTACCCCCGGGAGCCGCCATTGGCTAACAAGCCTTCACCTGCTGTTAGCATCCCATTGACTCCCATTCATTTTGGCGTCACTTTGACAGCGAATAACTTTACATCTGAGGCGTTTAAAGACTCCATTTGTCCATGGTTTATTTCTAAAGAAACACGACAATGTATAAAAGGCTCCATTACCTTGTATCTTACGTTATGCCCCCGTAGAAGCAGTTTTAGTAAAAGTAGGCTAACGATTGCGTCATAACCACGCGACTCTCTGGAAATTACCGTAGAGACAGGAAGAGAAGCTTGCATGCAATCGGGGGGACGTGGAGGCATAAAGTCCGATAAAGTCAAGGGAGAAGGCCATAGAGAGTCATGACGTTGCTCCTGCTCCTAGCTCATGGACAGATCCTACTCACGCTTTCCATCTCTGCAAGATTCGGAAGGGAATGGTTCAGATTTCGTTTGGCACAGCTACTAGAAAACTTACAACTGTCAGGCAGGCTGCTCACGTCACATCCACGTCGTCAAGCTCAGTTTGAGTCTGCGCAGTACGCTTGGCAATCAGGAAATGAGGGCTTCTAATGTGCTTCACTTCTCTCCGTTGAAACCTATGGGGTCGCTGTGTCCAGTTTATATACTGTCTATGCTTGAACCTGATGTCAGTCTTGTGGAAAGTAGCCTACTGCCCACTTCTACATTCAAATAAAATCTGATAAAAAAAGGAACAGAACCAGAGTAAACATTGGCACTGCTTTCCATCGCTGGAGACAACTAATGGACATTAAAAAAATTAGGTTCGACTCCGAACTTGCAACATTTCTTTTGGATTGTAAGATGCTGTTAGTATTTCGTAAGTTTGTTTTATATGTTTGTGTAGTTTTTTTCGTGAAGTTATAACATAGAAATGTATCGAAGGCTGTTCGATAAACGTATAACGTACATAAATATAGTATTGTAATAGTACACATATATAGCACAATCTCTATAGCTCTTTTTTTCTTGCCAACTACGTGACCTATATTATGTTTATTAAATGGCTTTCCTGAGGTAAATCTGACATAATTGTTCCCCAACTGTGTTATTGACCTCTTCACGCTGATAAAAAACACTGATTGGTCGATATTATGTATGAGGAATACATTTTGGTAAGTTGTAGCCTACTGTATCTTTCAACAGTGTTCGTGTTTTTTTACTATTAGTAGAGATGATCGGTTCACGTGCGCTAGGGATCTGTCGTGTAACAGTTACAAGCGCCAAAACGGTATTTATTGTTTGAATTGCGTAATAAAATTGACAGAATCTGAGAGCTGAGATTTTTTTATATCATAACTAACCTGCTCTGTCTAGTCTGTCGGTATCCGTGTCCTCTTTGCTTCGCGATTTTTCTGTGCGTGAGAAAATTGATGTGTGGCGTGAGAGCATGTGAAAAGTGTCAATTGCGTGCGTGAGAGTTGGAAGCTCTGGTTACGTTGGCGCTAGCTTGGTCAACATCAGCGAATGTTGTCTGTAATTCAAACTAACAATAAAAATGTAAACCTAATTTTTAACAATAAAAATGTAAAAATCCATCTGGTATGGAATGTGGAGTATGAATTTATTTTTTTTGACACAAGGCACCTTTAAAGGTGTGGAAATGTAAAGAAATAATGGAATCTTCTTTATGTATTCATCAATTTAATAAGTGATCACAGAAAATATTTCATACAAAGTCAATAAAAATGTGAATTTGTAATTGATTGTCCTGCTGCTCATCATCATCATCATCATCATCATCGCTCACACACACTCTTCCTCGTGTGTGAATGAGCATGGCCGCACTGAACTCTGGGCCGGTTCTGCTCGGGTCTCCTCTACAGAGAGAGGAACATCCAGAGACTGATCCATTTCTACAAAAGATGAACATCAACTTAAACACACTCTAATTTGAGTGTTTTAATAAATAATAATTAATAAAGAATAATCATACCCTCGGAGGAATAGACACAATTCATCATCATCTTCCAGAGAGCAGACACACAGCAGGACACTGATGGACAAACACTCCACACTGAAGAGCCTGGACAGGGAGGGACATTACAACACATTAACATTTACAGATAGGCCAACGCTGTGACAGTCTCGCGCCATCTAGCGGCTCGCATCGTGTAAACGTTCTCGCAGTTGAAACGCGTGGTATTAGCAGAGCCCGTCTACGGAGAGCCTTGGCACTTCCTATTAGCCCCATTGTATCGATCTTGGTTGCAGTTCCATTAGAATTCCACTGGAGGTGATCGCGGGCGAGTGCAGACTGAATGGGAGTCTATGCAATAGAATCTGTCTGCACCCCGCAAGACATCAAGTTACGCCCACTTCAAGTTACGCCCCTTCAAGTCACGTCACTTCAAGTTACGCCCCTTCAAGTTACGTCACGCCACAAGTCACGCCCCTTCAAGTTACGTCACGTCACTTCAAGTTACGCCCACTTCCGCGATATGAGATGACATCAAAAAATGACCGCGAGATTGATTAAAGAATGCGATTAGTTCCGTATGCTTTTTAATCGATCTCGCACAAGTTTAACTGAACATATTCAAATAAACTAAACTGACTCTTACCTGTTCATGAACATAAACCTTTGAGATGACATCTTCAAAATGCCTGTTTTTGTCTGTATTCAGTAAAGCAAGTTTCAATATGCATTAATGCCAAGGTATTGATAATGTATTGCTAGAAAACATATTGCAATGTATTGTTTTTTTTCTAATTTTCCCACCTCAACTACTGTGGAGTAAGTACTAATATAGCTATTCTTTTGAAATTGTGCTTTGTCTAAAACATTTTTTTTAATAAATATTGTTAAACATCTTTTCATGTTTTAAATAAATAATTTTAAACATCTGTTCATGTCATATTGCCTGATGTGCTGACAAATGAATTTTTGACAACACTAATAAACCGCTAAATGCACTACTGTCAAATATCTTATGATACTTTGAGACAAATTAACTACAAGCAAACTTATCACAATTTTTTTTTTATTGAAAGGCAACACAATTGTGGCAATCCACAATTTCTGGCACTAATATTGTCATAGAAAATCATATTGTGCCTCCAGCCACATAAAAACAGTCCATGCAGCAGTATCCAGCAAAATCATTTTCAGAGTAGAACCCTTGAAGTTTTCCTCTTTGTCCACTTGCCCAGTATCCTTCACAGTCTTTGTACAAATCATCGCATTGAATGCAACGGGAGATCAGGGGCCTGTTTCAGAAAGGAGGTTCAACCAACTCGGAGTCAAAACTTAAACTCTGAGTTGACTTACCCTGAGATGAGAAACTCTGAGTTTTCGGTTACAGAACAGATGAAATTAGTTAGTTCAATCAACTCTGAGTTGAACTACTCTGAGTTAGGCGCGTGCACCACAACTATAAAAAGCCATTATCAATGGAGCGCAGATATTATGAGTCACCATGGCAACAGCGCCAGACAAAAAGAGGTCTTCATATTTCTCACCAGTACAAACATTATTACTGTAATTTTACAGTATTAGAACATTAATACTGTAATTTAATGAAAGTGATTACTCTTAATTCTTCTGTAATTTAAAGTAAATTCTGATGTAATTGCATTAGACTATAGAACAATTCTGTATATTTAACACACATTTTTAAAAGGTATATTTTTAATGTAAAATACAAAGATGGTGTGCACATCCCAAACACCCAAATTAGGTGCAGGTGCAGGACAACTAAATTATATAAACAAAATAAAGAAGTGTGAAGTCCGCACACTGAAAATTACTGCTCCAAAAGAGTTTATTCAAGCTATTCAAGCTCAAGCAACGTTTCGACCCTCAGGTCTTCATCAGGCTCAATGTTAATGTAATATTGAAGTCAACTTTAAATAGATACAGGTGATCACCTTAATCAGGCACACCCAAGAAATCATGTGACAAATACAAGTCTATATTAATATATAATATTATGTGTCTACACATCAAACAATCTACACATTCTGATTATTTCACATTTTTATGTGGAGTAGCCGATATAATCAAAGTTTAAATCTAAGTATAAACAGGTATTCTTATTTGTTTAGAATGTAAATAATCTACTACTGTATTTTCAGTTGCCAGTTAAGGAGTTATATAGACTTCATCTTATTTATTTTTTAAAACTGCAGTAAAAATAGCAACATTTTATTTATTAATAAAAGATTAATTGTATTAATAAAAATGTACTGAGAGAATGAATGAGGTGTTTAAACACCACTTCCTCTTTAAAAAAGGGGAGGAGACCAAAAGAAACTCTGGGTTTACAGAAGAAAACCTGCTCCCGACCAGGTTA
Organism: Vimba vimba; assembly: GCA_022828995.1. Lineage (NCBI taxonomy): Eukaryota > Metazoa > Chordata > Actinopteri > Cypriniformes > Leuciscidae > Vimba > Vimba vimba. The sequence goes on along the minus strand of CM040837.1, from coordinate 31,417,242 downwards.
GGTTCACAGAGTAAGTTGCCATGGTAACTGACTCTGTGTAGTGTATAAGTTACCTCTCTTTCAGAAACGGGCTTGACTTACTCTGCTTTCTCAGGTTTGACATACCTCCCATTCTGAAACAGAAAACTCAGAGTTTCCCTCATTTCAGGGTTAACATACTCAGAGTTTTCACTTAACCTCCTTTCTGAAACAGGCCCCAGATAGAGCTGGTAAGTCCCGCCCCTTCCGTAAAACCCCGCTGGACCTCAAAGTTGAAAAACCGTCAATGCAAGTGAATGGGAGAAAATAATTATTTTCTGGTCCCGTTTGAATTTTGCCATGAATGTGAACATATGTTGTCTGTGAATTTTTTATAGAACTTTTCATGTTACGAGTTTGACAGTATATGGTATGATTCTTCGGCTAGCAGTTGTGGAAAAGACATAACGAGAAAGACTACATGTCGCCTATGTGACGTCACCCCATAAAGTTGACTTACCCGTGGTTTTCTCCAACCTCAACGATTTTGTCCTCTCCCTGAAAGAAGGCGGTGAAGTGCACCAAAGACACAGCCATGTTTAGCGGGATCCGTGAGCTAGAGCCGTGTGCGAGTGGTGGTGACGTTTCAAACGCGTCGAGAGATGTAGTCCACAAAGTGCTCTCACACAAAGTCTAACCGTATCAAACTTCTACCCGCTAAATTGTATCATTCTTTACACGAAAAGTTTATATAAAATTCACAGACAACATATGTTCACATTCATGGCAAAATTCAAACGGGACCAGAAAATAATTATTTTCTCCCATTCACTTGCATTGACGATTTTTCAACCTAGAGGTCCAGTGGGGTTAGCGGAAGGGGCGGGACTTACCAGCTCTATAGGGAATGCGGTAGGTCCTTTTATACTCCTCTGAAAAGGAGTTCCAGTTTACCACACCTGTTGACAAAAGAAAAGAAAGGTTTAAAGCAGCACTCAGTAGCTTCGGGATTTCTTCGCTGTATTCTCGCTTTTTGCTGGCAGGTTTCTCTCTAGAGCTCCCCCCACAGCTTCGGAATAGATATTTGACAACACTGTTGTAAAAACTCGTTGGTGATTCTCAGACACCAGAGGCTATAGATCAACGACATTAAAGCAGATGGGACATTCTTTAAAACGTATTCTTCATTCGGGTTCGGACAGCGTGAGGGAGCGCAATAATGACAGCATTTTAGCAGATTTCTTTTGGCCGTAAAGCAATTGTTTACATCGCGAGACCTGATATCACGCGAGACTTCCTGACGCGGCGGCCCGCCGGCTCAAAGTTGCAAGTGCGTATTTTCCGCTCACGGGCACCAGGGGGGTGCGAAACGACCACCATTCAATCCGAAATAAGTAAAATAACCATTCCAATGACTCCGAAGCTGTTCAGTTAAGGTAAAAAAAGATACTTAGTTCACCTTTAAGTGTAAAACATGTTTGCATTTCTTTCTTTTTTTTAATATGAACTTTTTCCTCAATATTAATTTTAGTAGTGGTGTGCCACCCCACAACAAGACAATTCAGAAATGAAAAGAAACACTTATTGCCTAAAACAAAAAGCATTAGTCTAATGTAGAAGTGAATGTTATGTTATGATGATTAAAATAATTTTAGCACTAGAACCTTGACTTGAATCATAACTGTGGCCCACACAAATGTAGAATCGTCACTCAAAAGCACAACAGCTGCACACAAATCACAGAGGAAACAGTCATAAACTTATACAGAAAATAATAAATTAGGAAACATCTATGTACAACATGCATTTACATTTTAATAATGGCAAGTGACCACTCCAGGGTCCATCTTATGTGTTGTGTTGCTGGCATCTTCAGGACACAGATTGACAAGTGGCACTCAAGTAATCACCACTAAGAAACGTGCATTATTCTGAATGCAGCGATGTGTGAGGGGAAATAAATAACATTACACGTTGCATGTTACAGAGTGAGCTCCCAAATTACCCTAATGTTTACCCTGACTAGCTAGCTTATTCTTATTGCCCGCCAATAGTTATGTTGCTTTCACATGCTATCAGAAATGTGATATTTACAACTTTTGAAATCGTGATCTCGAGCTCATTGCATTCAAGTTCGAAATTGGAGGGTGTTCATGTACATTTTATACCAAGGAAAGTCGTTTTACGCCAATTCCGAGAGCAGTTATTATTACCACGCCAGCCAGTAAAATACTTAACAACGCCAAGCGATGACGGATTAGTTTTAAATAAATAAAAACTTTTAATAGATTATCAACTCCAGAAACAGTAGAAAAATGTGTTACTGTGTGAACATTTCTTATACAGTTCAATTTAAACAGTTATCTGTGGAAAATATTCTTACCGTGGTCTCTGAACGAGCTGCCATCTTGCCAACAAAATCTCGTTCTACTGACATCTCGTGTGATTCGGTTGTGATTTGGACAACTTCAAGTTACGCCTCCTTCAAGTTACGCCCCTTTCAAGTTACGCCCCCAGTCTTGCGGGCTAAGCGCCCCCGCATGGACAGAGACGTGTTACTGCAGCCAGTCCAGAAACCGGTAGTAAGCAGAGTGCCAATTCTCTTCCTATTAGACATTCTCTGGTATTAGTTATGTTAGTTAGAATAATGAGAGTGTGTGACGAATGGTTGAAAAGCAACTATTTGCTTGAGACTAGACTTGACACTGAGACTTACAGTTACGTTATTAAATGTTAATTAGATAACATGTAACAATGAGCAATACAACTTGTAGCCTATAAATCCCTGTAATTTACTTAATAAAATACAAATGCTAATTTCTAAATTAGATGTTGAAATGAACATGAACTAAGATTAATAAATGCATGCAGAAGTCATCATCGTTAATAGACTTAATGAAAGCTTATTGTAAAGTGTTGCCAAAAACTCTAAGCATCAGTTACATTTACACAAATCTCTGTCACTCAGCATTGATTATTATTAAACAGCAAATCTACACACAACACACACGTTGTTATTGTAGTTGTGTTTTTAATAAAAAAAAATAGGGTTGTTTGACTTCATGTTTTACAGTTATAATATTCACAATTATCAAAATATATCCTGCACACAATAAGCCTGTTCGCTCTTCTTAATTTACAAATTGCCATTTTTATAAAAGTTTAAATAAATGAAATATATGAACTAACTCACTTGTTGAGGAGTTCTGCATGATAGATGTACGCCTGGAGTTTGTTCACCTTGAGTGTAGAAGAGATGTGCAGCAGTGATTAGCGCTGAGGTAAGTCCCGCCCACCAAACGGCAGGACCGCCCTGCAGTCCGTAAAGTCATAAGTTCTTACTCTGTGTGTGTGTGTGTGAGAGAGAGAGCTTTGTGAAAATGGTGGGAGTTCAACTGTGGCTTTGTGGTTAGTTCAAATGTTCAGAGCGAGAAAACCCCAGGAAGTAGTGTCAAACGGTACACTAGTTAGATGACTAGGGTAAACATTTTAGCAGATATCAAACTTTCCCAGTTGATTACCTACATTAAGATGTAAAATGTAAAAAAATGAAAAAAGAAAAAAAAATGTATTACAAGTTTTCTGTAATTTAATGTTTAAATATACAAATTAGGCAATATCTAATTAAATATGCGCTAATTTGCATAGGCTATATTTAAAAAAAATCTGAGTATTGGATAAAGCCAGGTTAAAAATTATTTATTCATTGTGTTCAGACTGTTCACATATTAGATGGTGGGTGGGGTGGGGGGGTGGGGGGATTACAGAGGGATTTATGGATATCTTCTTTTGTTATCCTGCAAATCAGAATAATAGCCTTAAAAAAAATCATGTTTTTTGGAATAAAATGTTATAGGCTATAAATCAGGCTAGGAATAATATATTTACGAAACACCCTGTAAATGTCTTCATAATGGTACAAGACTGGAAAGTTTGTAGGTGCTATAAAGTGGAGATTTCAGACTTTGAGTAGGAATGAGGAAAAAAAAAAAAACCTATGTGAAAAAAAGTCATTTTGAGAAAACGGGTGGTTGCTGATAAAAAGGAAATGACCATTTGAACAGCATTGTACAGGAGAGAGAGAGAGCTTTACACCAGTGCTGTCTTCTGTGGTGAAGTCTTCTGTGGGGAAGCAGTGCTGTAGTGCTGTCTTCTGTGGTGAAGTCTTCTGTGGGGGAAGCAGTGCTGTAATGCTGTCTTCTGTGGGGAAGCAGTGCTGTAATGCTGTCTTCTGTGGGGGAAGCAGTGCTGTAATGCTGTCTTCTGTGGGGGAAGCAGTGCTGTAATGCTGTCTTCTGTGGGGAAGCAGTGCTGTAATGCTATCTTCTGTGGGGGAAGCAGTGCTGTAATGCTGTCTTCTGTGGGGAAGCAGTGCTGTAATGCTGTCTTCTGTGGGGGAAGCAGTGCTGTAATGCTGTCTTCTGTGGGGAAGCAGTGCTGTAATGCTGTCTTCTGTGGGGGAAGCAGTGCTGTAATGCTGTCTTCTGTGGGGAAGCAGTGCTGTAATGCTGTCTTCTGTGGGGAAGCAGTGCTGTAATGCTGTCTTCTGTGGGGGAAGCAGTGCTGTAATGCTGTCTTCTGTGGGGGAAGCAGTGCTGTAATGCTGTCTTCTGTGGGGGAAGCAGTGCTGTAATGCTGTCTTCTGTGGGGAAGCAGTGCTGTAATGCTGTCTTCTGTGGGGGAAGCAGTGCTGTAATGCTGTCTTCTGTGGGGAAGCAGTGCTGTAATGCTGTCTTCTGTGGTGAAGTCTTCTGTGGGGAAGCAGTGCTGTAATGCTGTCTTCTGTGGGGGAAGCAGTGCTGTAATGCTGTCTTCTGTGGGGAAGCAGTGCTGTAATGCTGTCTTCTGTGGGGAAGCAGTGCTGTAATGCTGTCTTCTGTGGGGAAGCAGTGCTGTAATGCTGTCTTCTGTGGGGGAAGCAGTGCTGTAATGCTGTCTTCTGTGGGGGAAGCAGTGCTGTAATGCTGTCTTCTGTGGGGAAGCAGTGCTGTAATGCTGTCTTCTGTGGTGAAGTCTTCTGTGGGGAAGCAGTGCTGTAATGCTGTCTTCTGTGGGGGAAGCAGTGCTGTAATGCTGTCTTCTGTGGGGAAGCAGTGCTGTAATGCTGTCTTCTGTGGGGAAGCAGTGCTGTAATGCTGTCTTCTGTGGGGGAAGCAGTCGTGCAGACAGCGATCGCGGATCAGCGTGTTGATTAAGAACGCCTTTGTTGAATTTATGATAAATCTACAGACGCAAACAGACAAAGTGTAGTAAAATGTATTTCGGACTTTTTTTTTTCACCACAAGGCTGAAAAAGACATGTTATTGAAGACAAATATCCTATCCAAAAATCTCAAAATTGACCAGTAAAAAAAACGATGTTTTTGCCTGCCGTGTCTCGCCTTAAATGTCATTAGGCTATAGCCTAGCTTTGTCATTGTTGTGTAAGTCCAGTGCCATTCAATTTTAAAGTTGCGTTTTTACACGTTTTGACATAGGCTACTTTGCCATAAATCGGTGTTAAAAAGACTGTAATCCCAGCAAACACAGAACGTTGGCACAACGTAGCCAACATTCTAACAACGTTTTATCAACATGGCCAAAAGGTTGCTATAAATACGTTGTGTAGTGAAGGTTGTTACAGCGTTGTCACAATGTTGACATTAAACCATATCGTTCAGGGCCATTGCTTAAGGTTGTGCCTAGGGTGTCTGGACAACCACTGGACTACATAATGTACTCGTCACTGCCCTGAAGCGGGAAAATCAGCCTTTTAAATTCCAACCACCTGTTGTTGGGCTCATTGTGTTCTCATTCATCATCGAGCAAGGATACGTGACGTGAGTATTGCGTTTAGCATACCTATCAAACACAACCTACAACTTTAATTTCTAATGTGATTAATGTAGCATCGCTTACACTGTTTAGTTTGTCATTTATTTTTTCCGCTATTTAGTCTCATTCGTTTCTTTGCTCCTCTGGATTTGCGGATGTTTCCCCGGTTACCGACCTTTATCGGCCGGCTTTCGCTACTGTCCGCCATACAGACCCGGTTTTGTTCATTAAATGTTCTGATCTGCCTTTGCTTTTTATGTTTTATTTATTATACTTCAAATAAATTTGTATAATCGTTTATTTCGTTTTTTTTTTTTTTTTCGTTTTTCACAAATGTATTACGTTTGGAAGTGCAATTGACCCTTCGCAGGGAGCTTGATTGACAGGCGATCTAACCAATCATAATCCGCCATCCGCCATTTTGTCCGACAAAGCAGTCAGGAGAGATAGCAGATTAACATGGGAGAATTTGAACTTGAAAAACGGAATGTACTGACGCCTTTCCGCGGTTAAAACAACATTCCATCTTATGTTCATTCATGTTTATTTGATGCTATAAATTAACAAGAAGGAAGAGATGATCGGTTCACGAGCAGCTTTAACTGATGCTCTGTCTACAGCGATCTGTCAGACACATTTAAGAGCCACAAAACGGTATGTATCGTTTAAATTTCTTTTAAAAAATGACCACATTTGAAAGGTGAGACTTTGTTTTATATATATATGTCTAATATCAAAAGTAACCGAAAAGTAACCTGGTCCGTCCTGTTTGTCAGCGTGTTGTCAGTCTCCTCTCTGCTCCGCGATGTATTTTTCACTGCGTGAGAACATGTTGTGGCGTGAGAGCAGCGTAGCTTGTCGGGCATAGCGACAGTAACTAAGGGGGGCGGGTCTTTGCGAAGGGTCAATTTGATTACCATATGCAGTTTTAATAAAGTTGAATTAACGAAACCTTCTGTCATTTTTGTTGGAAAAATTCACTCTTACTAGAATGATTATTGACTTTTGTGTATTTCAGTTAAAGCTGTCTCTAATGTGAATTTCTTCTTTGGGTTTTGATGGTGTGACCACTGGGGGGAGCTCTGGGCATATTTTTGTATTCTGTTAGCTAGCATTGAAGAAGAGCTGTATACGTTTGTCAGAACACGCAGTAAAGGAGGACGCACTTTTTGTTCTGTGCGTTTGATTGAAAAATGTACTCTGAGTCTTTATTAAAAACCAACAGGTTATGGGCCCAGAACTAGAACGCTACAGTGACGCTGCTGAAAGGCTTATTGAAGATATTGACCGACTGTGAGTAAAAATGAGCTCGGATTCCAAGACAGTGACAATTGTTGCATTAAATGGAGCAAACTATCCCACGTGGAAAGTGCAATGTCGGATGGCATTGATGAGAGATGGACTATGGGATTTGGTAAATGGTACAGAGACTGCTCCACGATCTGATCCAAGTAAGTTAGCAGTTTATGTGGCTAAAAGTGATCGTGCGCTGGCTACCATTGTACTGTAAATAGAACCGTCTTTGCTCTATTTGATTGGAGAGCCGGAAGATCCTACTGTCGTGTGGAAAAAATTGTTGAATCAGTTTCAGAAGAAAACTTGGGCGAATAAGCTAGCACTGAGGCGTAAACTGTACTCGTTAAAATTGAAAGATGGAGATTCAGTTCAAGAGCACATTAAGGTGTTGACTGAAACGTTTGATGCACTGTCAATTGTGGGAGATCATATCGACGAGGAAGATCGTGTGGTGCACCTGCTAGCCAGTTTACCCGACTCGTTCAACGTGTTAGTCACTGCACTTGAAGCAAGTGTGAATGTAGAATGGAGGTTGTCACGGAACGATTGTTGCATGAAAAACGTAAACTGAGAGAATGTGATGTTGAAAACACCAGTGATAATGTTAAAGCTCTGACTGGAAAACAGTTTGTGAGAGGAAAAGGCCCAAAGTGTCACTATTGCGGAAGGTATGGACATATCAAGCGTGACTGCAGAGAGTTCAACAAATATTTTGCAAGCGCAGACTTCCATAAAGAGAGTAAGAAGGTGGGTTATAAACACAAAGCAAACAAGGCACAAGTGAAAAAACAAGACAGTGATTCAGATAGTGAGAGTGTTGGACTAATGGTGAGTCATGCACTATCATCAAGTTCTGATGAAAGAATGGATAGCTGGGTTGTAGATTCAGGAGCAACCTGTCACATGTGCAATGACAAGAAACAGTTTGTTCAGTTTAAAAGCCTGGAATCCTCACAAGAAGTAACACTTGGAGATGGTTACTCTGTTGAAGCAATAGGACGTGGAGTTGTGCGGCTGAAGATGACATTGTCTGATGGTAAGACAAAAGAATGCAAGTTGAATGATGTTTTGTATGTACCACAATTGTCATACAACTTACTGAGTGTGTCCAAGGTAACTCAGTCTGGAAAAAAAGTCAAGTTCACAGAGAACAGATGCTGCATCACGGATGTTAATCAAAAACTGATTGCTACTGCAACAAAAAATGGCAGTCTCTATTATGTGAACTGTAGAGAAAGTGATCACTTGCATAACAGAAAATGTGAATTTGCATAAAGATACTAAGGAACAAACCTGGCACCGACGTTATGGTCATCTAGGTGTACAAAATCTGAAGAAGCTGTGTAATGAGTATTTAGTTGATGGCTTTGACTTTGATGTGTCAAAAGACATAGACTTTTGTGATTCATGTGCTGAAGGAAAGCATCATCGCAGCAAGTTCAAAAGCAGTGATCGCAAAAGAACTGTTGAACCACTTGGCTTAGTACACAGTGATGTATGTGGGAAAATGAATGCAAAATCCTTGAGTGGAGCTGAATATTTTTTGACATTCATTGATGAGAATACTCACTATGTATGGGTGTATGTTCTGAAGCGGAAAAATGAAGTTTTTCAGAAGTTTCTAGAATGGAAGGCTATGACAGAAAAATCTACTGGAAGACAACTGAAAGTCTTACGCACAGATAATGGAGGAGAATACACCTCGTCTGAGTTTCAAAACTTCCTGAAAAAAGAAGGAGTTCGACATGAGCTCACAGTACCAAAGACTCCTGAGCAAAATGGAGTGGCTGAACGAATGAACAAAACACTGACGGAGGCAGTGAGATCAATGTTAGCGGATGCAAAGCTACCTCAGAAGTTCTGGGCGGAAGCACTGTCAACAGCTGTGTATCTGAGAAACAGAAGCCCAACAAAATCAGTGAAAGGGATGACTCCTTTTGAAGCCTGGACAGGTGCGAAACCAAAGGTTGATCATTTACGTGTATTCGGATGTACTGTATATGCTCACATATCCAAAGATGAACGGAAGAAACTAGATCCCAAAGCAAAGAAATGTATCCTTCTGGGCTATGGAACAGAAACGAAAGGATATCGGCTCTATGATACAAATCTTACAAAGGTGTTCTACAGTCGAGACGTGCTATTCAATGAGTCTGATCATGAAGTTGAGAAGGAGCCTGCTGAAAATGAGGAAGACACTGTGAAACGATATGTGGAATTTGACTGCCAAGAATCTTACAGTGAGGGCTCAGCAGAAGAAGCAGAAGAAGAGATCCAAATATCAACAAGAGTGAGAAAACCACCTGACTATTACGGAGAGTGGGCAACACTAACTAATAACCAAACAACTGAACCCAAAACTGTAAAAGATGTTTTCAGTAGTCCAGACAAGGAGAAATGGAAGGAAGCTATGAAGAAAGAAATGGAATCTCTGTATGCAAATAATGTGTGGGACCTGGTGGAACTGCCAAAAGATCGAAAAGCAGTGGGCAGTAAATGGGTGTTTAAAGTCAAAGTTGATGCTGATGGAACATTTGAGAGATACAAAGCACGTTTAGTAGCACAAGGTTTTTCACAAAAGTTTGGGTCAGACTATGACGAAACATTTAGTCCAGTAGTCAGATTTGAGTCAATTAGAACAATACTTGCTCTAGCTGTACAGCATGGACTAAAACTACATCAGATGGATGTCAAGACAGCTTTCCTGAATGGAGAACTAAAGGAGGAAGTGTACATGCAACAACCTGAAGGTTTTGTTGTCAAAGAAAAGGAACATCTAGTGTGTAAACTAAATCGCAGCATCTATGGACTGAAACAATCACCAAGGTGTTGGAACATCATTCTGGATGAAAAGCTGAAGAAGATGGGGTTTGTCCAAACTACAGCTGATCCCTGCATTTACACTGCAGCAACTGGTGAAATGTTCATTATTGCTGTGTACGTTGATGACATTCTTCTGGCTGGATGCAATGATAAACGGATGATGGAGGTGAAGAAAATGCTTTCAAAACAATTTGAGATAAAGGACATGGGTGAGCTAACTCATTTTCTTGGTGTGAAAATTGTCCAAAAACCAGAAGCTGGAGAAATCTGGATTGGTCAGACAACATATATCAAAAATGTGTTGGAGAAATTCGGAATGGAAAATTCAAAGCCAGTAAGCACACCAGTAGATATGAACTCGAAGCTCGTCAAACTCTCTGATGACAAAGAAGGACTAGATCCGACACAATTTCAGTCTGCTGTTGGTAGTCTGCTTTATTTGTCAACAAGAACAAGACCAGACATTGCTTATGCTGTAAACAATGTTGCAAGATTCTGTGCTAAACCCACAAAGCATCATTGGATGGCTGTCAAACGAATCATGAGATACCTGAATGGCACTCTGAATCTAGGTCTGCTGTATAGCAGGGACAAGCCAAAGGAATGCATTGGATTTTCAGATGCAGATTGGGCTGGAGACCAAGATGATCGCAAATCTGTTTCAGGATACATGTTTCAAATCAGCGGAGCAGCTGTGAGTTGGAGAAGCAAGAAGCAGACATGCGTAGCTCTTTCCACTGCTGAAGCTGAGTACATGGCGTTGGCAAGCGCAGCTCAAGAAGCGGTTTGGATGCGACAACTGATGACAGGTCTAAAGGTAAATCAAACAGGACCGATGTTGATGTTTGTTGTTGAACCAGTCTGCTATCTGCATGGCAAAGAACCCTCAATTTCATGGACGTGCCAAACACATTGACATCAAGTACCACTTCATTCGAGAGCAAATTGTAAGTGGAGTTATAGACTTGAAATACTGCAATACTGAAGATATGGTTGCTGACATATTCACTAAAGGACTGAGTGAAGAAAAGTTCACGAAGCTGAGACAGATGGCTGGAGTTAAAACAGTTAATTGATCATTCTGTTTGCGAGTGAGAAGGAGTGTTGGAAAAAATTCACTCTTACTAGAATGATTATTGACTTTTGTGTATTTCAGTTAAAGCTGTCTCTAATGTGAATTTCTTCTTTGGGTTTTGATGGTGTGACCACTGGGGGGAGCTCTGGGCATATTTTTGTATTCTTTTAGCTAGCATTGAAGAAGAGCTGTATACGTTTGTCAGAACACGCAGTAAAGGAGGACGCACTTTTTGTTCTGTGCGTTTGATTGAAAAATGTACTCTGAGTCTTTATTAAAAACCAACAGTGACTACTTTGACTTTCCTTTATGCCGGAAGGGAAGGGAAGGGGAGGAGGGAGGAGACGGGATGAGGAGGAGGGAGGGTCTAGCTAGCCTCCGTTTTGTTTGACAACAATTCGAATGTCAACAAGAAGTAACGACTCCCGGCATCACTTAGAGCACCTTTAACTGTTTAAGATAAGGTGTCAAAGCTGCTGTTGGGCGTGCTGAAGTGACGCATAAGAGCGCGGCGACAGCGTGTTGGATGGAGCTGTTATGGCTCGTGCCTTGCGGGCTCTGGTTCCCACATGACTGGCTTGGTTTCAAAACAAAACAGTATGCCTCTGCTTAAGCGTACCTATGGATGTTTTGCTGCATAAAAGCTCCTCCCTTCCTGTCGCTGGAAGGTGTTTGGTGTTTTAAGCCCCCAACAGTGCCTTCCAGGCAGCGAGGGAATGGGTAGGTTTAAGGTTGAGGGTAGGGTTAGCTGCCTATTGGGGGCTTAAAACACCATCGAGCTCGCTGGAACACTGCGAGCATAAGTTGTTTTTAAGGGCCAACATCTATTATCTAGTATGAAATCTTAGTATGCTTGGTCGCATATTTGTTCTGATTGGTTCAAAATGGTAAAGGATGCTAAAGGTAACACTTTATAATAACGTTCAGTTGTCATTTATAAGTGGTTAGTTAATGATGAACTAATCATTTACAAAACATTCATAAATGATTAGCAAGTGATATGATAACATTTTATGTATGTTTTGTAAATTCCTTTACAAGTCATTTACACGTGATTAGTAAATAATTAACTAATTATTTACGAAACATGACTATGCATTCATAAATGACTAATAAGTGATATGTTCATTATTGTATATATGTTTTGTATATTCAGTTGTAAGTCATTTACATTTGATTAGTTAATGATTAAACATTTATGAACCGCATAGTCATGTTTCGTAAATAATTAGTTAATCATTTACTAATCACGTGAACCTTATGGAAGCTTGTTTCCGCCACAAAATAATAATAAAAAAAAAAAGATAATTGCGACTTTTTATCTCACAATTGCGAGTTTACATCTCGCAATTCTGACTTTATTTCTCAGAATTGCGTGAAATAAAGTCAGAATTCTGAGATATAAAGTCAGAATTCTGAGATATAAAGTCAGAATTCTGACTTTTTTTCTTGCAATTACGACTTTATTTCACGCGATTCTGACTTTATATCTCAGAATTCTGACTTTATATCTCAGAATTCTGACTTTATTTCACGCAATTCTGACTTTATATCTCACAATTCTGAGAAATAAAGTCAGAATTGCGAGATGTAAACTTGCAATTGTGAGATAAAAAGTCGCAATTATCTTTTATTTTTTTTATTTTGTGGCGGAAACAAGCTTCCAACCTAACCCTAACCCTGACTTGTAATGGAATTTACAAAACATACATAAAATGTTATCATATCACTTGCTAATCATTTATGAATGTTTTGTAAATGATTAGTTCATCATTAACTAACCACTTATAAATGACTTTCAACTGAACGTTATTATAAAGTGTTACCTTTCTTTCCAAAGAAAGAAAAAGCATACTGACCAGGGACGTGCGGTCAGGGTAGGCAGGGTAGGCAGTGCCTCACCAAAGGAAATGTTGACATTACATTTATTAATTCCAAGAACTTTATTAATTCACCACATTATTAATTGCATTTATTTTATTCCAAATATTAATTTTTGTAACAAAAATTTTCAGGAATACACATATAATATACTCATTTTGCCATTGTTTGCTCCTAAAACCATTGTTTCATGCAGGAAATTCAAGGCCATGGCCATTGAGGCAGAGGTTAGCAGTGCCTCTTTGGTCCATAGAACGTAGTTTACGTAGGTTTGCGCATGCGCAATCAGTTCTCATGCTGTCTTGAATTATCAACATTGAGGCAGAGACCGAGCTTGCTTCATGTCACGTGATCCACTCGCTCTCACTCAATCCGCACTTCCCGATCTAGCGGCGCCTAGCGTTGGCTGTCAACAGGCCCGGGGTGGGTAATCGGGAGAATTCCCGGTGGGCCGCTTCACTTTTGGGCCGGTCGAGGATTTTTGTTTTTTCACATTTGTCACGTTAGTTACATTAGGCTACACACGTTCCGCATTCTGACACCGCAGCGCGCAGCCTCTGCATGGGTTGTACCATGTGAGGGAGTTCTCCCCTCCCCTCCTATAGAGTTGGTTGGGTCCATAGCCTGTCTTTTCCAAAACGTTTTCTCAGGTAACTACCGCGGCACCGCCGGCGCCTACCGATAGCTGGGCCGGCCCGGTAGCTATGCGTCAGGGAGGATGGGTGGGACTGGGAGGAAGAGGCCAGGAGGTATGGAAGCTTGTTTCTGCCACAGAATAAAACATTTTAAAAGATAATTGCGACTTTTTATCTCACAATTGCGAGTTTACATCTCGCAATTCTGTCATTATTTCTCAGAATTGCATGAAATAAAGTCGCAATTGCGTGTTATAAAGTCAGAATTGCGAGATATAAAGTCAGAATTGCGTGAAATAAAGTCGCAATTGCATGTTATAAAGTCAGAATTGCAAGATATAAAGTCAGAATTGTGTGAAATAAAGTCGCAATTGCTTCTTATAAAGTCTAAGTGAATTATTATTTAACCTTTACATTATTTTTTGAACCATGGCATTAATACAAACTAGCCTACACAATAGTGACTAGGCTGCTTGTCGGTTCGCTGACACCGCGCCGCCTCCCTCTCTTACTGTGTCCCGCACAAAACATTTGTTTGTTGTATAATATACGTTATATTTATCATAAGATAGATGTGTCCATTAATTTGATTATTAGATTTGATTGTGCATTAGCCTCACATATGACTTTGCTGTATGCAGGCAGCGATGTGATGATGCCTGATATGAACTTGGGTTGCTTCATTAACTGAATGAATATGAACATATGCCACATTGATAGGTTACAGCCTACCCATGACAAGATTTCACCGCACGTTACTGATACTGACAAACTTTTCAACAGTAGTGTAATTTAGTTATGTGGTGGCTTTACATAACTTTGTTGTCGAAGTCAAATACTATGTAGTCAAACTGATATTTTGGCCCAAATTCATCTGTTGGGATAAAAAGGCAATTGTGATGTGTAGAAAAATAACTCAAAACACATTAAATACACTCCCAATATAACTCAGCATAATTTTTTTAAAGAAATATAAAGTATGCAACATGTGGGAATACATCATTTCTCCAAATCTCACAAATAAACATCAGGTGACGTTACTGAATATGTGCCTGTCATTATTTCATTTTAAATATGAATAATCCGTTTTATTAATTTGTGGGTGGGATGCCACTTTTTGAAAGCCACTGAAAATTAGCTTGTTGCTATGCTTATAACTCAAAGAAAAACATGCAGAGCCAACACACTCTGGACCTCTTTTACTGTGTGATCGAAGAGATGAAGAAAACTGATAAAAAGCACATCTAGCTGTGTATATGTATGCATAAATATGTATGCATCCCATAGTAAATATACATATACAAATATAGCTGCAAGCAGCGATACAGGGGCCAAGCCCTGAAGCAGCAGCAACTCTCCCCGGCCCTCCCCTCCCCGTTCAGCGATCAGGTTTAACCCCGGCTCAGCATGTTTTGTGACTTTGCCAGCCACTCCACTTCCGAAGATGCACAACTTTGCAGCTTGTTCCGCTGTGTGTGTGCGCTGTGCTCTTCTCTCCGTATTCGCAGTGTGTTCCACTGTGTGTGTGCGCTGTGCTCTTCTCTCCGTATTCGCAGTGTGTTCCGCTGTGTGTGTGCGCTGTGCTCTTCTCTCCGTATTCGTAGTGTGTTCCGCTGTGTGTGTGCGCTGTGCTCTTCTCTCCGTATTCGCAGTGTGTTCCGCTGTGTGTGTGCGCTGTGCTCTTCTCTCCGTATTCGTAGTGTGTTCCGCTGTGTGTGCGCGCTGTGCTCTTCTCTCCGTATTCGCAGTGTGTTCCGCTGTGTGTGTGCGCTGTGCTCTTCTCTCCGTATTCGTAGTGTGTTCCGCTGTGTGTGTGCGCTGTGCTCTTCTCTCCGTATTCGCAGTGTGTTCCGCTGTGTGTGTGCGCTGTGCTCTTCTCTCCGTATTCGCAGTGTGTTCCGCTGTGTGTGTGCGCTGTGCTCTTCTCTCCGTATTCGTAGTGTGTTCCGCTGTGTGTGTGCGCTGTGCTCTTCTCTCCGTATTCGCAGTGTGTTCCGCTGTGTGTGTGCGCTGTGCTCTTCTCTCCGTATTCGTAGTGTGTTCCGCTGTGTGTGTGCGCTGTGCTCTTCTCTCCGTATTCGCAGTGTGTTCTGCTGTGTGTGCGCGCTGTGCTCTTCTCTCCGTATTCGCAGTGTGTTCCGCTGTGTGTGTGCGCTGTGCTCTTCTCTCCGTATTCGTAGTGTGTTCCGCTGTGTGTGTGCGCTGTGCTCTTCTCTCCGTATTCGCAGTGTGTTCCGCTGTGTGTGTGCGCTGTGCTCTTCTCTCCGTATTCGTAGTGTGTTCCGCTGTGTGTGTCTCGCAGCTTGTTCGGCTGTGTGTGTGCGCTGTGCTCTCCGCACCGTGTTCTGCTCAATGTTCCGCTGCAACCTCACTGTGATTTTCTGACAAACTGTTCAAACCATACACTATTGAATAAAGATAATTAAAAAAAAACTGTGCAGTCATTTCTGTGCGGCTCAGTCGGAAGATAATCTGCACTAATTTTTGTAAGAGTTTAACTAAATTTGAATGCGGAGTAGCAAAAAAAATTAATACTTTACTTTTCAAAATGGCCACTACTGCAATGGGCGTAATCTTAATGGAATATATTGATTGTTGATGAGAGGAATCAGGTGAACTAAGTTTCATTTTTCTAGATCAAAGGGTTCAAAAGTTTTTGAGTCTCATTTCAGGGCTTGGCCCCTAATAAGAAAACTAACGGATACAATAGAGGCTATCCTAGATGATTGCATTGCTCTTAGCATTGATACTACTCAATTTTCCAGGGCTCTGAAATATGAGTTGGGAGTGAAAGTGGCTGTTAACTTTACGCAATCATATAAATGTTCTGTATATTTTAAATGGTCGTCCTTTTAAAATGTATGAAGGGCATTTGGGCTAGTTGCCTACAGTAAATTATATGCTTTGTTTTTGAAAAAAGGGATGTGTGAAATTTAAATGTTACAAATGGATTTATGAGGTCATTCATGAAACTCATTTAAAAGAGTATTTACTGCATCATTTTAGTGTGAAAACTGAATAAAGTACTAAGCGATTTAAATCTCATTTCCTTAGAGGATGAACATCTAATGAAATCTCACACATAGTGGACTAGAATCTGATCAGTTTTGTCAGGATTGTCTGATCATCCAGTTCCTTGACTTGCATATTACTTTGTTACACTAGAGGGAGGTAAAACTCTTTTAAACTGTACACACACACAAACATAGTGTATATATAATTCCTGTGCTCCCCCCCCCCCCCATATGTCATATTATTTTGTGCTTTATTTTATTATTAATATTAATATTAATAATATTTTTCACAAGCTTTAGTTTTTAATGTTCTCTATTGTAGATGCTTCATGACTGTCCCAAAGCTAGACGAGAGGTGGAGATGCACTGGCGGACTTCCTCATGTAGTACTTCCCCCTGTAGTCCTCCTGTAGGACCTGTACCATCGTTAGAATTGTTGACGTCTATGTGAATCTCTACCAAAAACGGGAAGTCCTTCTTTTTGTAATGGAGTGGTGACTGAGTCATCATCTTCTGCTGTCTTCAGTTTAGGTAACAAAATGCCCCCTTTTTTTTTTTGTTTTTTTTTTTTTGTCATTTCTACATTTCACTTCCTTGGTAAATGCTGATCAGTACGGTGACGCATTGCTGCCACATACATATTATTTTTTCCCCTCAATTATGTCGTAATAACGAGATCTTATGTCGTTTTAACGACATCTTTTCTCGTAATAACGAGATCTTATGTCGTTTTAACGACATCTTTTCTCGTAATAACGAGATCTTATGTCGTTAAAACGATATCTTTTTCTCGTAATAACGAGATCTTATGTCGTTAAAACGACATCTTTTTCTCGTAATAACGAGATGTTATGTCGTTAAAACGACATATTTTTTTGCCCTTATAAGGACATGTGTAGTCATGTACAAAATATGCATTTATCCACATAAAATTGACGCCTTTATCACACGTTCAAAAAGCTTAAGCAAATAGTAGCAGCCCCCAATCATGCAAAATTAATCAATAAGGCCCTTTTTTGAAAATATATTTTAAATAGGCCTATAAGTTTTTTTTATATACTGTATATAATATATTATACATAAGATTTATTTTTGTTAATATGCTATATCTTCATTCATTACCTAGAGATATAATTAACCAAAAAGTAGTCAAAACACATCTAACAGAAAATTTTACAACATTGTGTTCTTATTTTGTTTAACGAAATGTCAATCTTCGTCTTTATAATAGAAGATACAATACAATACAAAAATCTTCTAGATACAGCCTACAATCTTCACATGTATAACGAATTGTCACCTTATAAACAGTCCTTTGTGTAGTGGAATAAGCAATGATATATATAAATATATGGTTAGTATCTTAATTTAAATTTTATTTTATTATTTTATTAGTTCATTAATTATGCTACCTCAACTAATTAAATGTGAAGAGCTGGATACTAATTACTAATGAAATAATGTCAGATATTAAATGTAGGCTATTGATTAGAGTTGCCATAGACTAAAGGATTTTTCTAGACTAGTAGTCATTAATTTAAGCAATTATTTAGGACTAATCGCACGTTTATATTCAATGCTGGGTGCATGTACGCTATAGCCTATAGGCCTATTCCGCGCTCAAGCGCATGCATAAAACTTGCCGCAAAGCGCCGGCAAAAGTATGCTAATGATATGATAAATGTATCTGAAAAAAAAATAACGAAGCATTTTAATTGTTTATTAATGAACTAGTCTTTTCTAAATCAGTGTAGGCTGCCTGCATACATATCTCCATACATCTCCGCTGTATGAGCCTTTTATACGGACAGGATTAATCAGATGGTATACCGTATGCTTTCGATTGGATTTTTTTTCGTTGGTGCACATTTTTTTGTATAAACTTTATAGTTATATTTCTCATGTCTGTGAGGCTTGTCTACTGTTTTCCAGTTCATTTTTGAGGCGCGCTCCAATTCACAGAGATCATGAAAGCGCGCCCTGTTCGTTTTCTTTTATTTTACAAAAGCACACCGTTTTCTTGTTGTTGTGAGTTTACACAAATTAAAGTAGTTGCGACTGATGTATTATTATTTTCTGTATGACCAGAAATGATGGAGTATTTTAAGTTGTTTCCACTGTTGATGGGAAAATGCGAGTGATGGCACCGGTGCCTCCATCCATGTCATATTGCGCGCTCCACACTCCACACAAACACTATTATGCGCTTCATAATAGCAAACATTTATCTAGGTTAACGTTAGAGCGAGCTGCCATGCCAGACGGATATTGCGCCAGTTTGAAAAGGGCGGCTGAAACACTTAGCCTATACAGATAAACGCCCAACGCTGGTATTTTTCTTTAAACAAATTCGTTTAGGCTTTAAAATAAATATTGTTTATGGGCTAATTAATGGCACAATAATTTGTTCATTTTATTGGCTACTTTTTTTTTTCATTTTTGCTTTGCATTGAATAGGCCTATGAATATTTGCATTGAATGCATTGAATATTTGCTGTGCACCGCAATGCCATCCTCCCATAGAAAGACACGTTAAGAGCGACCTATTTTCTTTATAATAAAGGGTTTCTATGGAAGGACAACATATTCTTTATCACTGAAGCTTTTTCTTTATTATAGGCCTATGGGTGTATTATTCCATTAAAAAAGGACTGTTTATAAGGTGACAATCCGTTATACATCTTGAAGATTTTTGTATTGTAGCCTATTGTATCTTCTGTTATAAAGACGAAGATTGACATTTCGTTAATTAAACAAAATAAGAACACTGTTGTAAAAAAAAATAAACTACTTAGGCTATGTTCTGTTGTGTTTTGACTACTTTTTGTTTATCTCTATGTAATGAAGATGAAGATACAAATAAATCTTATTAGGCCTATATAATATATCATATTAAAAAAACATATATATATATAAAAAGCCTATATAAAATATATTTTTTAAAAAGGGCCTCATTGATTAATTTAGCATGATTGGGGCTGCAACTATTTGCTTAAGCTTTTTGAACGTGTGATAAAGGCGTCAATTTTATGTGGATAAAGGCATATTTTGTACATGACTATACATGTCCTTATAAGGGCAAAAAAAAAGATGTCGTTTTAACGACATAATATCTCGTTATTACGAGAAAAAGATGTCGTTTTAACGACATAAGATCTCGTTATTACGAGAAAAAGATGTCGTTTTAACGACATAAGATCTTGTTATTACGAGAAAAGATGTCGTTAAAACGACATAAGATCTCGTTATTACGAGAAAAGATGTCGTTAAAACGACATAAGATCTCGTTATTACGAGAAAAGATGTCGTTAAAACGACATAAGATCTCGTTATTACGACATAACTGGGGGAAAAAAATAATATGTATGTGGCAGCAATGCGTCACCGTAGATCAGCACTATGATCAGGCACTGTCTTTATTTCCTGGATCATCCTTATTAAACCTGCAACCTTTGCTGTTGTGGCCCTTAGGCCTATCCATCCGGCTGTTAAACATGCTAAGAAAATCATCAGGCATTTGTTTCTGCCGTAAATACAAGTTAAATGATGTTTGACATTAAGAGTTTTTATATACAGTCATTATTATGGGAACAAAACATCAAGTCAATTTTGCTTTTTTAGGCTTGTCACAGTTTGAGTAAATATTTCATGAGCAAGATAATGACTTGACATTTGCAATGCTCTTATTGTTGTGTCTGTATGTCCTGAATTGCATTGTCATGAAAACCTTGATTCATTTAGTTACTTTTTTTATGCAGCCCCTTAACTCATTTGTAATGTTTTGTCAAGGTTTCGTTGCCTCATCCTTGTAAAAAGTTTACCAGCAGGTGTTCTGAGGTTACTTACTGTCGTGGAAATTCTTAATACGAATACAACCTAAGCCTACTTAATCTGACTTCTTCACCACAGACAATTTAAACAACTTGCAGTTAAACAACTTGGGGACGGGACTGGGCCCTCATTAAATTATGGAATAATTTTTTTTAAACATTTTATAGGCCTATTTGTGGAAAAAATATGTAATATTTTAGTTACATAAAAGCTTTTTATTTGTTTTCTTCCTAATTGTCCTTGAAATAGTGGTCAAGAACCCCCCACCCCCAACACAAAAAAGGGTTTGGCCACTGATTAAAATTTGATGTTGTCATTTGATTTGAATTTCAGTACGCTCAAAATGTCCGGTGCTCAGAAAAGAGAAAAAGAAAAGAAGAAAATAGAGGCCTGGGAGATTTTCTAAACAAATATTTAAGAGAAGGTGGTGACGGTGAAACTGGAACTAGTAAAGTCAACGTAGAGCAAGGTAAGAAACAACGCAGCCAATGTTCACGAGCCTTCAGCGGTTTTCCTGCATTGAAATATTTTTGGTGGCCGCCAATGCAAATTTTTGTCCCGTCAAAGCCTTATTTGATCGGCGAATGATGTAGAATAGTCTATACAATAGACTGCTCGGGGTGAACTGTTACCACTGTAACTGTTACTGAACTGATGTCAGCAGGAGTGTGTGTGTTCTACAGCAGGAAGGTTGTGGTTGACGTGACTCACTCATGCTCGACAAGACCGCTGTGCGCCAGTGTTAACCATTGTAGCAATGAACCCTGAACTGAACTTTCACACGCAATTCCACACAAATTCCACTGTTGTTGTAGCCTAAGTTGTGGATAGTTTTTTCCTACATTCAGTTTAACAGCATTAAAGAGGGAAAATGTTATCATTCAATTAAAATGAGTTAGAGTTAGAAATGTAGGCTATATATTTAGCTACTGGTAAAGCTTTATATTTATGAGGAGGAATAATGACAGACACAAATGGTCAGGTTGTTGAAGAGCTGATGGAAAGGAAAAACAAGGAAATACAGCAAAGTGGAAGTTTGTTTGAAAAAGCTAACTGGGAAAAAATATAAAGTAATAATGAGTGAGGAAGGAATAAAAACGATCAAGATTAAAGAAGGAAAATATATTGAAAATATAGAATTAGTTTCAGTGATACAGAATGTAAAAGAATGTGTCCCAAAAAGTAGTAGAAAATATTCCCATTCTGGAATGAGAAGCGTTCAATAGCAGTCAGAAAGAAAAGGAAAACATTTAAAATACTGAAGAAAACACACAATCGGGAACATATGGCATTATATAAGAAAACTCAAGCAGAAACGAGGAAAGATACAAGGGAAGTAAAGACTGACGGAATTGGTACCTCAGTTAAGGAAATGCATGATTAAAAAGATGACAAAGAGAAAGCAGAAATGTTCTGTGTTTCGTCCCGTGAAGTAAAACCAATCCGCCAAACGTCCAAACCATCCACAGCTGATGCGAAAGAGCAGGTTTTCTGTTGAGAGAGTGTTTACAGCAGCAGAGAGACTGAGATCAGCCGGAGTCTCTTTTTATGCAGGATGATCGAGGAATCATCATTTGCATTCTCTGAAACCTGACACTCAAACACATTACCACACACTGCAAATCTAAAACACCTTACCGCGAATCTGAACATATTACCACACACTGCGATACTAAGGTCTTTAAACAGGGGTGGCTGGCCAATAGACCCCAGACCAGTTTATGAGCCACACGCAATAAATAAATAAGTAAATTCATACATAATATATACAAATTGTCAATATTTGTGTTTTTGAAATATTAAATGCATCCAGTATATGTGAAAAATATGATTAGAAATTCAAAATGTCTGCTTTTCCAACACGTCCCCTCCACCGGTCTGCACGTCATCAGCTCTGGGGTGCTGGAGAAATCCGTGCTGGGTCCTAGTTCGCCTACTTGTACTACGCCCTAAAAGTATGTCATGTAACATGTTCAAAGATAGATAGACAAACAAAGAGAGATTCAAACAAATAACATATCCATAACAGGGTAGAATTTACTGACTGTGCTGAAGAGTAATTTTCAGAGGGGAGAAATGTGTTTTTAAGAGGGTTTTGAGGGAGACCTTGACGAATGTCTTGAGGAATTCCACAAATCTAAAAGCCCTGTTGGTTCCCATGGTTACCAAACTATTGAAACTGGCTGATTATGCCAAAACCCACCTAAGATTTTTTTCATCAGCCGCCTATTTTTTTCTTCCTGTCATCATCAGACTTCTCTGTTTGCAATGTGTGCAATGTTTATAGTGACTCACATGTTTCTGCGCTAGACTACGAGCATGCCGAACTTCAAAACAAGTAAGCTTACAACATAATCTCAACATTTTATGCATTTTATTTAGTAAAACTTTCATTGCATTTCATTGCATACTTTGTAAAAAATAAAAACATAATTATAGAGCGAAGTTTAAAGTTTTTTGTGCAAAACATATTTTGACCTGTAATACGTCAACTGTTAAACAACACCATTGCTTTTTCAATTATTAATAAAGCCCTAAAATACAGCAACAAGAAAGTTCCTGGAGGAAAAACCATAACATTATTTGCCATTGTTTGGAGGAATTTTGATAGTGACGCTACTCGCATACTTTTTAATATTACAAATAAACTCTATTTTCCATAAATTCAACTGATTCACACACACTCTCAGAAAAAAAAAACTGTGGATCTTTGCAATTTGGGACTTCAAAAGGAAATGCTACATTTACCTATAACAAATGTGTTTTTATTAAATAACATTGACAAAGGTTAATGCTGTTAAAAACATTGCTCACTGTTAGCTAATGCATCAAATAATATACCTTAAGTGAATTTAAGTGACTTTCTAAAAGTGACTGTATTGGGCATGATGTGAGAGAGTGATATTAATAGATCAGTGGAATAATTATCCTGCAATTGATGCTAGGCCTATAATAATAGTAATGGTGTATCTGTTCCTGTTTCTGTTCCTGATTATTCTTTAAACATCATATTATTCATTTATTAACACACTCGCGGTCAAAACATGAGTTTAGTGTCATTTGTTTCTGAATGAAGATCTGCACTGAAATAATAGAGTGTGTTTAAGTTGATGTTCATCTTTCAGCTCAATAAATTCGAGGCTTTTGGTCATACCTAGGATATCCAGATCCACCAAAGGAGGGAGAGCATTTTCACATTTGGCTCCAAAACTCTGGAATAGCCTTCCTGATACTGTACGTTACTCTGACTCACTCTCCCAGTTTAAAACTAGATTAAAGACGCATCTTTTCAGCCAAGCATTCATATAATATTGTTAATCTCACAGTTCAAACTACAATCCGGCCTCTAGTTCATAAATGCCAGAGGAGAACTGGCCCCCGACTGAGCCTGGGTTCTCCCAAGGTTTTTTTTTCTCCATTAGGTCACCTGATGGAGTTTTAGGACACCATTAGGCCGCTTGATGGAGTTTTAGGACACCATTAGGCCGCTTGATGGAGTTTTTTCGGTTCCTTGCCACTGTTGCCTTTGGCTTGCTCAGTTGGGGATATTTTGGGGATATTTAATTTTATTCTATCAATCAATAAATTCCACTAGAAACAAACTTTGTTGTATTATTTTATTTTAATACTGTGAAGCTGCTTTGATACAATCTGTATTGTGAAAAGCGCTATACAAATATACTTGATTTGATTTGATTTGATTTGATCTTTTGTAGAAATGGATCAGTCTCTGGATGTTCCTCTCTCTGTAGAGGAGACCCGAGCAGAACCGGCCCAGAGTTCAGTGCGGCCATGGTCATTCACACACGAGGAAGAGTGATGATGAGAATGATGATGAGCAGAATATGAACTAGATATTTTGATTTCTTTTCTGTGATCACTTATTAAAAGAATGATTACAAAAAGCATGTTTCATTCCTTTTCATATAGTTTCTTATTCCATCGCTCCATAGTTTTTTTTTTTTTTTTCACACAATAGAATTAAATGGTGGTAAAATATTTTTTTGAAAATAGCCTATCTTCTTTTGTGTTCAGCAGAACAAAGAGTGGGGAGAGGGAGAGTAGAATTTTCCTTTATAGATGAACTGTCTCTTTAAAATGATTGGCATCTCTGAAAATAAGGCAATAGAGACGGACCGAAACACTGCTATCTTCTGCCTTTTTTCAAATGCCTCACATCTCTTGCTAAATGAAGCACTGCATTTAAAATATCACAAACATCTCAAAAGCAAACATTGTCTTACGTTGCAAAACACCTTTTCCATAATATTATTTTTGATATATCATATACACAGTTATTCAAAACCTAAAGCTCTTCTTTCATGAGCTCTATGTATATTTCTGTACAGGATTGAAAGTAATTGTCAGAGAGATGTTGAAAATTTCACGGTAAACACAAAAGCATGATTGAAATCAATTTTTTAATTTTTTTTTTTACTGTAAGCGTTTGTGGTTGTGAATACAGTATTACACAGTCCGAAAAACCTATAACTTGACCTTTGGCATATTCTATAGACTTGATTGTTTGGTGTTTAGTAAAGCAATGAGTGTACATGTGAGAAGTTGATACCATATACCACCTGTCAAAAAATGATTGATTGACAGGTGCCCCGCCCCTTCCGGTGACAGGTGCCCCGCCCCTTTTGGCATAGGATCAAAGGGATCAAAGAAGATGAGATGAGATCAAAGGGGTTTTGAAGTCTTTTTGACAGCTAGTATTGACCTATTGACCCTCCTAACCCTTGATCATGTAGTTATTGACAGCTAGTTTTGGGTTTTGATGTCTTTTGATGCCTTTTGATATTGACAGAAAGTGTTTTAATAATTACATCATGGCTATGACAGCTAGTTTGATGCCTTTTGATATTGACAGAAGGTTTTGAAGACACTGTGATTAAATAATACGTCATGGTATCTGACAGAAAGTCTGATTGTTTGATGCCTTTTGAAGACACTGTTATAATAATATAACAGTAAGTCTGTGTGTTTTTGAAGTTGGTATCACACACGATCCTCCCTACATATTCCTGAGCGTATCCGGGCTGTACTGTGAAAACTGATAAGGAAAAAACTGTGGAAGTTTATCTCACACAAACGTTGAAAAGCCATTCAATTCTTTTAAAACAATATAAATGATTATACAATAAATAAAGATCTTACTAAAACCTCACACCAAAAGTTTAAATAAAATGAAGTCACAAAAAAGTCTCTCAAAGCGTGTGTGTGTGTATGTGCGTGGAGATCAGACATTAGAGGAGATGTGACCATCTGTGTGTGTGTGTGTGTGTGTGTGTGTCACGGGATTCCCCTCTGACATCTGAAACGTGCTGTTCAGACACTGTGATTAAACAATGTCACAAAATTACAATCAGTTAAATGTTTAGGGATATTAAACAAGTTTATGAATGGGTTCACAAAAATGCGTTAAATATAAAATCACATATTGGTTCTCCATCCCCCTCCTTCTGTTCCTCCACATTCCAGAGCACAGTGATAGTGAGAAACAGAGATTTTATAAAATAATGTATATTTCACACAAATAATATAATATACAATAATATAAAATAACATCTTACTGAAATCAATTCTTTCAGTTTTAGATAAACAAAAGAATAAAAAATCATCTTACATAAACATTCTGTTCTTTAAAAGAATTGTAAATGATTATAAATAAATAATATAAAATAAAGATCTTACTAAAACCTCACACAAAAAGTTTAAATAAATGTAGAACTATCCAGTTTAAATAAAATGGATTCACACAAAAAAATGCAATGAGTTAAATGTTTAGAGAGTTGAAGAAAAAACATACAGCTCATGAAACAACGCAATGTATGAATGGGTTCACAAAAATAAAAAAGGGCCCTCTGGCCTCTCTTTACACCAGCGTTTGACCTGCGGAGCTTTCAAAAAGCACCAGCCAAAGGGTGTGTGTGTGTGTGTGTGTGTGTGTGTGTGTGTGTGTGTGTGTGTGTGTGTGTGTGTGTGTGTGTGTGTGTGTGTGTGTGTGTGTGTGTGTGTGTGTGGAGATCAGACAACAGAGGAGATGTGACCATCTGTGTGTGTGTGTGTGTGTGTGTGTGTGTGTGTGTGTGTGTGTGTGTGTGTGTGTGTGTGTGTGTGTGTGTGTGTGTGTGTGTGTGTGTGTGTCAGAGAGTCACACAAATTCAGCGATCAGGATATCAGGTGCTGAGTTTATTTATAAGAAGTATAATCTTAAAAGTTTAAATGATATATTTTAAAAACAAAAGACTGTTTAAATAAAATCTTTAAAGTTTTAATACATACGCATCTTCTATTTACCTTTTAGAAGATTACTGTAATGATTTTCAATCACACAGATGAAATCACACAGATTTGCAGTATGGTAATGTGTTGCAGTGTGCAGGGCCGGATCTACCATATGGGCAATCTGGGCACATGCCCAGGGGCCCTTGCGCAGAGAGGGGCCCTCCGTGATCGGAGTTTGTTTTTGTTTTGTTTTTTGTTTTTTTGTGCGCCACGTACGCTGCTACATAAAAATAGTAGGCTATACACAATGCTTGGCCTCGATCTTGATAATTATCCAATCAGAATAAAAAAAGTGTATATTACATTATATGATCTCTTATTCATGCAAATGCTTTTAAACAATTCATGTGCAACAAGACAAAAGTGTGATTGTGACACACACAGACACAGAAAGACGCGCGCGCGCGCCAGTATCATGCACACAGACAGCACACCAGAATATAGTTAGCCTATCTTTCGTGCTTGAACTTAAAATAACACACAATTATGCCAAAATGTCCGTTTTGTCGAGTATCTTCATAACATAAGAGCAGTCTTATGATGAACGTGAAGAGTTGTGAGAGAATGAGGCGCGTGTGAGATCCGCGTCTCTGTCAGCTGGTCTTAAAGAGACAGCAGCCAGTAAAGCTTTCTGTCAGTAAAGCCAGCACTGCCGCTCCCACCACGCGCGTCACGCGCTGTGCGTAGGGCACCAAGTGCTGAGGGGGCACCAAAAATAGCCTAATGAAAAAATATATATATAATGCCGAATGCCGATATTATTTCATTAGCCTATAGAAATATTATTAGGCACATTTAACCATGTATATGTAACAAAAAAGGGGGAACTATCTTTCTTTAGATATTGAGCAGTAGTTTAAGGTTTATTTTGACGTGACGGTGGTTAATACTTTCTCAGTAACAGTTAACATTAGCAGTCAGTGCAGTGCACATGGTAGGCTAACAATTCCTGTTAAATATAAAAAAAATATAAAATGTCATTATGAATAATATAAAGCAAACAATACTGTTTAATTGTGTGCATTATTGCACCTCATTCTATTATGCTTTTATATTATATTATATTAGATTTATCAAATAGTTGATAAATAAGGAATAAAGAGGGAGAACTCCTTGGCTGCCATGCTTTCAGTTTTAAATGTTTATCATTTTTTCCGATGTGAGATTATTTGTTTGAATATTTTGTCTAATAAATGTAATTTATTCAAAGTGACATTGAATTTTGGAAAAACATGTCTTGATTATTGTGAAAAAAATTTTATTTTGCTATTCTGTTTACTGAAGAAAAGTTTGCACTTTCAAATGTGTAGTGTGTGTTGGCTATTCTACATATGTTTACAAAGTCAGCAAAGCTGTGAAGATTTTACTTTCTCTTTTTAGTGTTCTTAGGTTTTATACTGTGATGCTGCTATTGTGTTATTGGTATTGAGTTATATGTTTGGTAATAAAAAGTTAAACTGGCAAAAACAAAGGTTTTTTGTCTCGGGGTCGGGGTGGTGGGCATCATAAAGGAATTATGCTTAGGGCACCAAAATGGCTAGCAGCGGCACTGCCTATGTGTCACGATGTCTTCTAAGAAATATTAATGTAAACATTAAATTATAGCTATTGCTATCGCACTGAGCACTGATCCTCAACAAACTCGTCTCCATACCGGCGTGATGACTCCGACTTCCAAACAGATGAACTGGATAATATTCTGAATGTTCTGATCCAGTCTGACTTCTGACCTGTAATGTTGCCTGAATCATAATCACACTGTTCACTCGTACGCCAGAGGAGAACTGATCCCTCGACTGAGTCTGGGTTTATGTCTCCATTCTGTCACTGATGGAGTTTCCTCGGTTCCTCACTTTTGCCTTGACCTTTGGCTCGCTTAGTTGAGTTTTTGGACATACCACACACAAAAACAGAAGCAAATACACAGAACTGACAGAATTGCCTTTCATCTCTAACCACAGGCTATATCTGGTTGAAGATCTGCTTTTTGCATAAGATCTGTTAACCACAAGCTATATCTGGTTGAAGATCTGCTTTTTGCATAAGATCTGTTAACCACAAGCTGTATCTGGTTGAAGATCTGCTTTTGAAAAATGCACATGCACTTGGTCATTGTGGTAAATGTAAAGAGATAAGAACACTTCAACTCTTTTATCTGGAAAACCAGGGCCCGGTTTCCCGATAACGCTCACTCTTAGCGCGCTAAGAGAGCTCGAAAGATATATCTTACTAAAGGTGTTTATGTTCCTAAGTGTGTTCCCCAAACCATACCTTAGGAAGCTGCTTAAGATATACCTTCTTACATGCGACGTTACCCGGCGCTGTCCGTGGCGATGGTGCTGAATTGTTTGATACACTGTAAAACCCAACAAGTTAACTCAACTCAAACCGATTGAGGAAACTGATTGCGGCAAACCATTTAAGTTTAAAAATAAATACATATGAGTATTGTGAACTTATATATATTGATTCATATATATAATATCAATATATATAAGTTCACAATACTCATATGTATTTATTTTTAAACTTAAATGGTTTGCCGCAATCAGTTTCCTCAATCGGTTTGAGTTGAGTTAACTTGTTGGGTTTGTCAACTTGTCGATATATCGATGGCTCGAGAATCAATTATTCTCTCGTGCAGGGGCTGTTTATGTGAGAAAGTGGTGATCTTTATAAATGAAGCACTTCAGAAATAATTGAAATTGCAATTTTTTATGATTATTGGATATTATAAAAAATAATCCAAACTATAATAGCCTATAATAGCCTAGCCTACATATTTTAAAATTGTAACATATATTGCTGCCACAATAACCTTTTCAAAAATTTACGTGCCTTCTTCTCTTTCCCATTTTTGTTCGCTGAGGTGGAGCTGCGATGAAATATTGTTCTTGTAAATACTTTCCAGCATTTCAGTAATAAAAGTTTACATCTTGCGTACGGTGCTCGGCAGTGATCAAAAAGGATTTAAACCGTGAATTTTGAATCTCTTGTAAACTCAGAGATGTGGATTCAGACGGCAATTAAATTACCACACGACCTGTTTGTCAAAAAACAGAAGGTACTAATTTGGCCAGGGATTTTTACGCGGGTTGGGTGAGAAAAACACTGATATTATGGATACCGGACGAGCCCATGAGAAACAATATTAGCGTCCGAATAGGACTTAACTGACAGTAGCCTATGCTTTCACTGGCCTTTAAAAGAGCGTTTTAATTAAATTAATAATATTGTATAATAATATAATTAAAAATCTAACAACAATCAGTGTAATGACAATTTTATTCTTTGCATGAAAACACTTGAATTAGCCTAATTTAATACTGTCTGGGTGTATTAAAACTTCAGAATTATATTCGTTTAGACCTGCAACAGTGATAAGGTAAAGCTAAGAGTGGTCCAGACCAACCTTACGAAAGTGTGACTTACAGAAGATATACTTAGCGTACGAACATTTCGGGAACCGTCCCATAAGGTTAAGAGAGAGGTTAAGGAATAGGTTAAGAACTACTTAGAGATAAGAACGCTTTGGGAAACCGGGCCCAGAATATGTATATATTTTTTGCAAATTTAGTTTTTCATTACATTGTTTGGAGAAGAAACAAATTGAATAAAGACATTTTTGAAAGAAAGAAAATTGTACTCCTGTGTCCACTGTAGAGGACACCAGGACCCATTTATTAAAAAAAATGAAGACAAAATCATTAAGCTTTTTTTCTCTCTCTCCCAAACTTTGTATAAAGAAGATTCCAAACTATTTTATGAAAGATATAACGGAATGAATTGATATCCCATTTTACTTTATGCAATATGTGAGTAAAATAGCCATAAATGTGTAGTGCCATTCAACACAATGTATCTTATCTGCATATAAATGTGTTTTTGGGGCAACATGTAATGAAAAGACGTGTACTAATGGGAGTAAAAATGTTATAATTGGGAATATTTTCATAAGAATATTAATATATTTCACTTGTTGCATCTCCCAGAATGCCTGATTAACATAATTTAAGTCCTGATGTCTTTACAGTGGTCATGTATGAATTATGAAATCAATGCCCTGTTTCATAACAGAAAGTCCTATTCTGATTAGAAACCACATAAGAGATGTTGCTTTATGACAAACCATTTGAAAATGAGTCAGATTTAATAATAATAATAAATTTTATTTTATATTGCACCTTTAAATGTTGCTTCTCAAGGCATTTCACACAGAAAAGGATAAAATATAAAGGTACAAAGTAAATGCATAAATAACAAGAGAAATGAAAACATCAAAACAATAAACTAAACATGCAAAATACACTACAAAATCACATAAAAGCAAGTCTAAAAGTGAGTTTTAAGTAAGGATTTAAAAGCACTAAAAGATTCAGCATGTCTAATCTCATATGGAAGAGAGTTCCTGAGTTTTAGAGCAAGGGAAGAAAAAGCTCGGTCACCCATTAAATGATAATTAGACAATATTATCATATTTCCATAAGAGTGCTACATTTGATCATTGAGTCAATCTAGACTAAGGAAAGGGAGTTTTCTAAACCTCACAACATTTGGTATCTCTGGAAAGCTCTGAATCTGCCCTTTAGGACATCCAGACTGTTAAAGCTGTGAGATGAATGTTCTCAGAGAAATTCACTCAAATATAACGTCCTCTTCATAATACACTTCAATATGACACACTTCAACTCTATAACCACAAGCCACAGGTTTTCTAAAGAAAGCGCCGTCACGCGATGCTTGTAAAGAGACGTGTGCTTCATCTGTGTGATCTGTTGATATGTCAGCTACACATCGAGTATTAGGGCTGTTTTGAGCAAATAACCAAATTCAGATCAATTATTTTCCCTTTATATAGACTAAGTATTGATATCCTAACATAAATCATAATGTGTGGATCTGATTGAAGATCTGCTGTCGAAGCTTTTGTTCCTCTCTGATACAACAATATAATAAAAGCTGTATAACTGCACTTCTTAAAACGATTAACAAATACAGATTATTAGCATCAACACCAGCTTACAAGTAAATATTAACAGTATAATTCATGTTGTGAAGGTGTAAATAAATTCAATGTTACTTTGTCTGTTTGTGCATGTACTTTAAAAAAATGTATTGCATCAATAACTGCTGTCTTCTTTAACTGTAGACAAATGTGTATTATTTAAAGAAATCAAAAAAAAAAAAAATGTTTAGCTTTTAGTATGAATATGTTAGTCTTAAGGTTATGAATAAGCCGGTGTGCTCCAAAACAATAAAAAACTGGCACTTATGCAATTTAAGCATTCAGAACGCAGTCTTTCACTTCTGCTAAAATGGATCAGGGATTTTTAAGACATCACCGCAGACTTCAGCTTCTCATCACATCTTCTGTCCAATCAAATGCTCTAGAATCTAAAGCTCCGCCCCCTATGCTATAAATACCACCTGGCCACAGCAACGGAGGAATGTGTGTTGGAGATGTGTGTTCGGTTGCTCAAACGCTCAAGTTTTCTAACTTTACGCTGGTTAAGAATGAAATGGTTAGAATTTATTCACATCTTTACTATTGAATCCAACGAATTATCAACGCTCAGATTCGCTTCAGTGGTGCTGTAAACTAAACGCTATTGGCTATTTGAAAAGGGGGAGGAGCCATTCAATAAGTCCCGCCTCAGCTTTCTGTTTCATCAACGCATCAAAGCTGCGCTTACCAAGACACGTCAGTGGGCCTTTAACATTCATGAGACAGAATCAAAGAAACACATTACAGGAGACAGAACCAGCAGAAGGGCAACACTGCACTGCGACACTTAATGCTGGGGATCTATTTCGAAAATAGTTTTTGTGCCGTCCATCGTTATGGTTATCACTGTCACACTGACTAAACATGTTGGACTGATAGTTTAAAGAAGGTTAAAGTGTTCAAGTGTTTTAAGAAGACGTGAGAAGATGTTTTTCACAACTGTTCATGGCGACGGCTACACAATTATGTTTTCTAATTCTTTCTGTGGAGACGCTGGATCTGTGAAGAAAACAGCAGAAAACTGTCCTAGTGAGGAACAACATGGCAAAGAGAAATATCCTAATAATGGAAAAGTCATGTGATGCATCAAACAGTGAAGAGCTTCATACCTGGAGACAGCTGGAGTTTCTCTGGCTCCTTCATCATCTGATGCTGACTCACATTTTCTGACAGCCTACACACACACACACACACACACACACACACACACACACACACACACACACACACACACACACACACACACACACACACACACAATTACAAAATGTCACATAAACCAAGTAAAAAGGTGCCGTTTACACACTTGCTATGACTGTAGAAAGACACACATAAATAGTGATGAAAGCCAGAATATTAAATGTCAGATGTATATTTTCTGAGTAATCCACTGTATCCAAGAAAATAAGCAAATCTAAAATTTGAGCCGGGGACCTCTGGTTGTGTTGAATTCATACGAATGACCTACCCCTGACCCCGCCCCTAAACCTACCCATCACGTGGGTTTAGACAAATCGTACAAATTCGTACGAGCTAGGTCGTACGAATTAGTACGAATTAGCCAACTTTTTATCATTCGTACGAATTCGTACGAATTGGTCGTGAGATAGCGTTGGATTCAGACGATACCGTATTAAAGGTCGGTGTCATGAATGTACAACAACAACAGGCTCTGGATCGTCTCAGTCAGTCTTCAGTGATACAGAAGTCCTGAGGGCGACATCTAAACTGTTCTGGGTTCAGCTGCTACTTTTAGTGTTCAAATGTTTAAATTACTCGTAGATGAAAAATCTATGAGATCTAAAATTAGCCTTCATTTTTAAGAGCTGCTCCTAAATTTCAATGTTAATAGAAACTTTTAGCCGAAAGATTTTGGTGAATACAGACTCAGATTATTAGAACCGCAGTAATGCTCATATCCATAAATAAAATAATAAATGTAAGTAATACTTGCCTTCCTCCTTCTACAGAAGCAGCAAAAAAACAAGATGATGATGATGATGATGAAGACTGGAATTAAAGCATAAAGCCAGTGTAGGTCAGAGCTGAGAGGTGTTGGGCTGGAGGAGGAGTGTGGAGGAGCTGGACTGGAGGAAACTGGAGCTTCTGGAAGAGACAACAGGAACAGAAACGAATAAGAGAATCATAAACAGTAAAACCAAAACCACAAACTTCTCACAATCTTCCAAAAGTCAAGACTTTGCTCTTTCTTTAAATCGATAAAGGATCTGTGTGTTTGCAGAAATGAAATCGAAATCGATAAAAAAAAATCTTCTTTTACAAATCATTAAATCATTTAATTATTAGGGCTGGGAGAAAAAAATCAATTCACCTAGGTATCGCGATTTAAAAAAAAAAAAAATTCGATATTAATTCAAATTAAATTGCTTTATTTTTCAGGCCCTTGCCTATAGATGAGGTTGACAGAAGTTAGCCACTTTCGTTTCAACAGAATTTATTCTGTTTATATATGTGTGGTTATCAATGAGTGTTGAGAGACGTAATAAATGGGCGCGTGAAACTCACACTGAGAGAGAGATGAGACAGACAGTAGACCTGCACGTTTCATCTTTAAAAGACTGTGATCTCGATTCAAACACCCACGCGATCTTTCAATTCGTCTGTCTATTAAACCTTTGACAAAATCATATCGCATCATTCAAAGTGTTGGCGCTGACCAGAGAGAGTTGTCATGAAACAGCAGTCTTTTCAACCGCATAGTATCATTATTTCTGTGATACAATAGTTCAATATCATAGAAATACAATATCATAGAAATACTAGGATAAAAGTTTAAAGTTAAAATAATGTCCACGATAGAGATCAAAATAGAGTAAATCAGCTTTTGATTAAAACTTGGCGCTTAAAATATCGAATAGCCTAAGCTACATTGTTTCATCGATTACAGTCTTTGTCAATTGTTACATTGACAAGGACTGTTAAAAAATGTATTTGTTATTGAATCATTTATTTAAAAGAATGTAGTACTGTATGATGCTTCTAAAATAAGTCAGAAAAATGTGATGAATTGTTTTTGTAAATATGACTCATCATGTACAGTCTGTACAAGTCTATGATTTAACTTTTCCCCATTGTGTTAAAAAAAGAAGAAAAATCGCAATATGGAATCACAATACTTGTAGAATAGCAATTCTTAAAAAAAAATAAAAATAAAAAAATAAAAAAAATAAATCGCAGTTCATATAGTATCGGCACACAAGTATCGTGATAATATCGAATCGGGAGATAGGTGTATCGTGCAGCCCTAGTAATTATATAGATTACCCGAATGTTATCAATTATCATTGTTTTCAACAGAAGATTTTTCAAAAAGCATTTGCTTGTTACGGTGTAATCATGACCATGAACACACACTACCGGTCAAAAGTTTAGAAACCTTACTATTTTTTTTACGTTTTTAAAAAAAAATTCTCTTACGCTCGTCAAGCCTGTATTTAATTGATAAAAAAACAGGGGAAAAAACAGTAATATTATGAAATATTATTACAATTTAAAATAATGAATTTCCATTTTAACATATAATTTATATCTTTGATTCAAAGCTGAATTTTCATCAGTCATTACTGGCTGGACGGCGCTTGTTAATGGACGCGCACGCCTCGATTATTATTTACTGAAATGTCCACAAGTTGTAGGAGCCGTTTTAATTTATTTTTTCTTTAACTTCTATTTGTTATTAAAATTTTCCATTTAGTTATTAGGAAATGTTTTCTTACTGCTAAGCACTGACACATTGTCCTCTTCCTCTAAAAACTCACTTGATTTATCAGCAAGTTGCAACACTGATATTCTATTGCAGATATAGGCTACATTTTGCAACATCGTTACAGTTGCTGTAGATTTATTTTACTGTGATTGCTTTCAAGTAACCAAAAATCCAAATAAACAGTCAATGAATCCAGTTTCAGTCCTTGTGCTGTGTGAAAAACTGTGTGCACCTTCTCTCCAGCCAACACCCGAGGGAAGATTTCAGATTCCTATTCAGTGACCAATTACCCAATAATGAAGCCTACTGGACACACACCTACATGACAACGTTTAAAGAAAAGGAAACACATGCCCATACAAGGATTATTATCAATGTTGGAAACAGTTGTGCTGATTAATTCATATATTTTTTGGAACATGTGGTACTTTTTTCAGGATTCATTGATGAATAAAAAAAGTTCGAAAGAATGGCATTTATTCAAAATATAAATCTTTTCTAACAATATCTCCAAAAATGTATCCAAAATATGTGAGTCATTCCACGAAACGGGTACGATTTGGACAAACACATTTTTGGATTTTTTACTTATATGTATTACTTTTCTGAACACCCCACAACATTAATTACATATTTAACTTACAGAAAATCATATTTTCCCACCTCAGGCATCAAATCCCTATTATTATTGGTAATTATTTTAAGATATGGGCACTATTAGACTTCAACCCCGTTATGGACACTATGGGATCTCTGAATATGATTATAAAATATATTTGTAATGAAATCAACATTTTCCACTGTAAAACCCAACAAGTTAATTCAACTCAAACCGATTGAGGAAACTGATTGCGGCAAACCATTTAAGTTTAAAAATAAATACATATGAGTATTGTGAACTTATATATATTGAGTCATATATATAATATCAATATATATAAGTTCACAATACTCATATGTATTTATTTTTAAACTTAAATGGTTTACCGCAATCAGTTTCCTCAATCGGTTTGAGTAGAGTTAACTTGTTGGGTTTTACAGTGTAATCATATGTCCCTCACACTAATTCAATAATTGTAAATGTAAAATTTAAAAATGTTAAATTTACATACAATTTTACACTTAAATACACTATACTATTACACTATACTAAAGCCTGAAATGGGCACTTTTTGTGACAGCAACCTCATCATTTTTGATCAAAGATGTGGCTTAACTTCAAAATTTGAACTAAGATGAGCTCCACCTCAGCGAACAAAAATGGGAAAGAGAAGAAGGCACGTAAATTTTTGAAAAGGTTATTGTGGCAGCAATATATTTTTTATAATTTTAAAATATGTAGGCAAGGCTATTATAGGCTATTATAGTTTGGATTATTTTTTATAATATCCAATAATCATAATAAATTGCAATTTCAACTATTTCTGAAGTGCTTCATTTATAAAGATCACCGCTTTCTCACATAAACAGCCCCTGCACGAGAGAATAATTGATTCTCGAGCCATCGATATCAAACAATTCAGCACCATCGCCACGGACAGCGCCGGGTAACGTCGCACGTAAGAAGGTATATCTTAAGCAGCTTCCTAAGGTATGGTTCGGGGAACACACTTAGGAACATAAACACCTTTGGTAAGATATATCTTTCGAGCTCTCTTAGCGAGCTAAGAGTGAGCGTTATCGGGATACCGGGCCCTGTTCATTAGTTTTATGGGGGAGAATGGTTTGTGTATAATCATACTCATGAATTTACTTAGAAAAAAAACATTGCCAGCAAAAAAGCACAGATAGATATTCATGGGAATGGCAAAATGTATGGACTTTTTTCTAATTGTATTATTCATATCCCAAGTACACTTTCAAGGCCATGAGGGACATGACAAAATAGGTGGTGTCAACTGAAAAAACAAGATAATTTCTAATATAAAGATAGGGCTGGGCGATAAAACGATAACGCTAATTATCGCGATATATTTTTTCTCGATAAAACGATATCAAGAAGTCGATAAATGTTCGATAATGTTTATGCGCCAAAAGCGGAACGAAACTCATTTGAACCGCGCGCCACACGGACCATTTATCCGCTCGGCTCAAAGTCCAAATGGCAGTGCGAGGCCCATGTGCGAGGCTCCGCGAGCGAGCTCACTAAAGTTAGAGCAGATGCGTTAACTCTGATCGGTCTCGGTCACGAAATCCAGTGAGAAGCGCTTGAATTCAGCGAGGAACACAAATGTCTCAGTGATTTAAACCAGCTTAAAGGCAGATGAAACAGCGCTGACAAACTGTGCGCAACGATACAGTCTGAAGGCTTTTCCGTCTACAAATTCCCATCATTTACCACGGATTTACTGTTAGCCTAATATTAACTGCACCATGAAATGTAGGATATACATATTGAATTGTATTATATTATTAATGTAGACAATGTATTAAATGACTAATGGAATATAATTACAGTATTTAATAATGTATTTAGACTACTGTTTTTCATACAAATACCATAGAAACCATAAAGTTACATTTTGCCATGATAGTGAGGTGCTATAGGCTATGCCTGGTTTCATCTGTGGTTGTCATGATCTAAATGCATGATACTGGATGACCGATGGTTAAGTTTAATAAAACTCAAACAGTCAGAATATTACATTTTACCAAATAAAAATAAGCACATGCAGAAACTAAGAAATTAATTGTCCAATAAATATATTTATTTTGTTAAGGAAAAATGACAAATGTTTGAATGTTCTACCTCAGATTTGTGAAATGTTCACCTGTTTGGCAAGTGTTTGTCATGATATGTTCTGACAATAAAGAGTAGTTTAAAACCACAGTTAACGCTCTGGTTTCTACAACTTAAAGCAAAAATCTGCCTTTAAACTTTAAAGAAATAAAGATTTGACTTTTATCGTGATAATTATCGATATCGACTGATATAAAAAAAATTATCGTGATATTTTTTTTTGGCCATATCGCCCAGCCCTATATAAAGATAATATGTATGTTTAGGAGACTTTGACTGTCTGGATCTGATTTTAATTAGATGAGTGAACCCCTCTGGGTGCCTGTCAGAGCACAGTTTAATATAAGGATGAGGAGACAGT
This sequence comes from Vimba vimba, assembly GCA_022828995.1. NCBI lineage: Eukaryota > Metazoa > Chordata > Actinopteri > Cypriniformes > Leuciscidae > Vimba > Vimba vimba. The sequence continues at coordinate 31,378,791 of CM040837.1, read as the reverse complement.
TGAGCAGGTTTAGATGATGTATTAATATAAGATCAATCCACAGAGGTACAGGTATGTCACAGGTAGGTATTACAAACAGTAGAGGAATTAGTCTGGAAAACAAGAAACACCATAAAAGGATAGTGAATAACAAGGTTAAGTTGGGCATATACAATATTAAACATCCATTGGTAGATAAAGGCAACCAAAGCATACTAAATCCTCATTAGTGACATTTCTCCATAGAATATACAATTCAATAAAGGAAAATAAGGCATCACATTGTGAATTATTGACCATAAGCAACCATTTAAGATGATGAATGAACATCACTCCATATATGAATAAGAGAGCACGTCAGATTTACATCACTCATCTGGTATAAACAGCTCCAAAGGAATGATAAATTTCCATCAAAACCAAAAAAACAGTGACATACATCTCAATAAAGAAGAATAGTCACATATAGAACAGCGTCACTAAGCTAAACTAAGAGAAACAATAGCTGAGAGCATGTCTGGACATGCGTGCGTGAGGCAGTTATACATAACTAAACATTTCAATCTCTATAAACTCTATAAACTCAAACATAAGACAAACATGCTTACTTGTAGGTCAATGACTAAAACCTCAAGGTAACTTAAGCAGCAAATATCACAGGTAACAATGTCCACTCAGCGATCGGCGCAACATAACCGTTCAGCAGGCAACAGCTACTTCACTCACAAGAGCGCTCAGTCCGAGAACGATTTTCGGTGTCAGAATAAAAGTCCTCTCTTAAAGGAGCCTTTACAACAATGTATGTCATTATTTTTAAACTTTATTAAAGGAGACATTAAAAAGCTTTTAAGAATAGATTTTGGTGACCCAATAGGTAAAATACACTTAAAAAGGTCAGAGGGACTCAAATCATACCGGTTTCGTGGAATGACTCATGTAATGCAGCGGGTTGTCTTGTGTTTTTAGTTGGTTTGATTCAACAGACTGCCTCCTCGCTGCAGTAACACAGGCTGTGTCACAGACGTCATTCCTTCAAAGCTGAGTGTGTGTGTTTTCTATCTTGGTAAAAGGTGTTCACATGGAGTAATAATTCTCTCTCCTCACAATCCCGAATTGACATGTGGCTTATCTCTAAAGAATTATGCAATGCCTCTACTGACATTTTGCCATCACCATTTTCTGACCACAAGAGTATCCTTATTCGTATCCATTTTTCTGCCTCTGACAATGTGCACGGACAATTCTCGTCTTACTGGAAACTTAACAACTCCATTCTCTCTTACAGTGAAGTAGAAGATGAAATTAACAAGATAATTCACAAAAATTGAAATAAAGCAAGAGAGGAGAATAGTTACAGCAGCAACTGGGAATTTACTAAATATGAAATTGGCAAATATCTTAGGAAATTTAGTACTGATTTGGCAAAAAAGAAAAAAACTGATGAAAATTCTGTTGTATGCAAAATCACAAATCTTTTATCTAAAAATGTCGATGATTTACTTGAATGTGAACAAGCGGAATTGTTTGATTTACAGTGCAAATTAGACAACATATATAAAAATAAAGCTGAAGGGGCATTTATTAGATCGCGCAGAAAATGGATTGAAGAGGGTGAACAAAACTCAGCGTATTTTTTCAGATTGGAAAGACAGCAAGCTAAAAACAACCAAATTCAAAAACTAATGATTAATGGTAATATAAGTGATGACCCTAAAAGTATAGCAAAGTTCTGTGCCAAATTTTATAGTGATTTGTATACTTCTAAATTTTCCCAACAACATATGAATGATTTCTTTAATTATTTACCTAATATAAACCAGTTGAGTGATTTAGATAAACACCTCTGTGACGCCTCTATTACACTGAAAGAGATAGAGGAAGCTATTAACTGTTTAAAAACCAACAAATCTCCCGGAACAGACGGACTCAGCTCAGAGTTTTACAAGCTATTTAATCACAGTATAGCACCATTCTTGTTAAAGGTATATGAAGAAAGTATAGAAAAAGTATTACTTCCAGCCACTTTAAGTCAAGGATTAATAACTCTTATACCAAAATTAAATAAAGATCCCCTCTTAATTGACAATTGGCGTCCAATTACACTATTAAATAATGATTATAAAATAATAGCTGCAGTCCTAGCAAAAAGATTAAAATATGTTTTGAGCTCTATAATTGACGAAACACAGTCAGGATTTATGCAGAAAAGACACATTTCTAATAATATACGGCTAGTGTTAGATATGTTAGACTATTCAGAATTAATTGATAATGATGGCTTCATTTTCTTTTTAGACTATTACAAAGCCTTCGACACATTGGAACACGAATTTTTATTTCAGGCTCTTCGAAAAATCGGCTTTGGTGACTTTTTTTGCAGAATGGTCCAAATGCTATACATAAACGGAAACAGCTCAATTAAACTAAGTAATGGTACTTCACCTAGATTCTTTTTAAAACGAGGAGTTAGACAGGGATGTCCAGTTTCCCCTTACCTATTCCTAATTGCAACACAATTCCTTAGCATACAATCATATTAATGACAGTTCTTTAAAGGGTATCACAATTGGCAATACTAAAATAAAAATGAGTCAATTAGCGGACGATACAGCTTTATTCTTGAATGATTCTTCACAAATTCCAGTGGCTTTGGGTATTCTTCAGTCCTTTTCTAAAGCCTCTGGATTAAATCTAAATTTTAATAAATGTGAATTGCTACCTATTAAAAATTGCTCTCTTACCTCAATTGAGGGTATTACTGTTAAAAATAGGGTAACATATTTAGGTATACAAATTACTAAAGATGAATGTAGGTGTTCAGCAAACTTTAAACCTATTATTACCAAAACTAAAAAAAAAATGCAATTGCTGGTTACAAAGGGATCTGTCCTTAAAAGGTAGAACACTGCTTACTAAGGGTCTGTCTCGGCTGGCCTATGCAGCCCAGTCTCTTTTTGTGGACAAGACCACTTCTAAATTAATTAATGAGGTTTTAATAAAATTCTTATGGAAAAATAAATCTCATTAAATGAGAAAATCAGTCATATTAAACTCTTATAATAGTGGTGGTTTGAATTTTATTGATTTTGATTCCCTCAACAATACATTTAAAATTAATTGGCTGAATCAGTACCTAGCCAAACCATCTTCTATCTGGAATGTTTTTCCTCAACTTGTTTTTTCACAACTTGGTGGCATTCATTTTCTCTTAATGTGTAATTATGATGTATCCAAACTCAAACTCTCCAACTTTCATCGTCAGGTTCTCTTAGCATGGGCACTAATTTATAAACATAACTTTTCACCACAGAGATGTTTTATTTGGAACAATAAGAACATTTTATTCAAGAATAAGTCTCTATTTTATAATAATTGGTTCAGGTTTATTTTTCGTGAAGCAGTTGTTTAATAAGCAAGGTCTTTTGTTCAGATATTCAGAATTTCTTTCCGAACACCAAATACCAATAACCCCAAAAGAATTTGCTACAGTAATGGGTGCTATTCCCTCTGGCTTATGTATGCTTTTTAAAAACTGTAATTACTCCACCCCAGTATCTACTACATCCTTTCCTAAACCTTGTGATACTTCTGTTGGTCAAATTTGTTTTTCTCAATCGAAAGCTAAAAACTATAAAATAAGATCTTTATTTCTTAAGAATTTGATTTCTGTTCCACCTGCTATTTCCTTTTGGAATAATCTGTTTGCTAACCTTAATTGGAAAAGAATCTGGTCTTTACAGCAGAAATTCTTTCTCACAAATAAAGTGAAAGAAATCTCATTTAAGCTCATACACAGGTTCTATCCTGTTAAGAAATTTATACAAAGATTTAAGTCTGACATTGAGCTAACATGCTCTTTTTGTTTGAATTTTGATGAAACAGTGGTTCACTTACTTTGGTCGTGTCACTACACTCAGAAGCTTTGGAATGATATTGATGTATTTGTCAAGTGTAAGATTTGGCCAGGCTTCTCAATACATATGAGAAACATTATATTTGGGTATTTTGACTCAGACCCCACAAATGAAAATATCTGTTTTGTTATTAATTTAATTATTTTCCTTAGCAAATTCTACATTCACAAATGCAAATTTTCAAACTGTAAACCTGTCTTCTCTGTCTTCTTAAAATAAGTAGAAAATTATCTAAATATGATTTCAGTATCTACTAATAAGAAAGCTATAAGGACTGTTAGAATTTGCACTACCTTTGATCTCTTCATGTGAACATCTATGTAATGTAATCTGGCCCTACCTCTCTCTTTTTTTTCTTTTTTTTTTTTTCCTATTTGCTGTTGTCTCTTTATCATTGTTTTGGTTGATATTATGTGATGCATACTTTCTCTTTTGTTTGTTTCAGTTCTCAGCATTAATAAAAAAAAAAAAAAAAAAAAAAAAAAAAAAGTTTTCTATCTTGGGTTTTAGATGTCACGGTGTGTGGGCGTGGCCTAAATGCGCTCTGTACTTCCGCACTCTTGAACGCCACACATAAAACCCTCGTCATTCTGTCTATCTTTTGCGATCATGAGCCTTCATCATCATTTATTGTTACAAATAGTCTATTCTTACTAACCGCACCTCAAGTAATTTAAATCACTGTATATAGGCTAGTAATCAAAAAGTATTTCCATAAAGGAGCTCAAAAGCTTCCTACAAGTGCCAAAGCCTCACAAAAATCTTCACTGTCTCGTTAAGCACAGTTTTAATATAAATTGGGTAGGCCTATTTAAAGAATTTCAATACAACAATTTCAGTCAAATATGCAATATGTCAAAAAAGTAGACTAGAAGTAGCCTATAATTCCACGCAATTTGGCAACCAGGCACATATACGAAACAAAAATATATCATTAATGTTACTCCAGTTATTTTTTCTTGTGTAATTATGAATTACAATTATAAACACACTTACAAATATCAAGATAGCGGCAAAGCTTTATTTTTATTATATAGGCCTATGTAATATTTATTGTGTACGCTAAAACAACTCATATTCAATACTGTCGAATGTTAAAATCATTTACTTACTTGTGAAAATGAAGATTGGCAAAAAGAAAAGAACAATAGTCGAACAGGATGAATCATGGCGCCAGACGAATAAAAGCTTTTGCTAACCTCCTTCTCCTTGGTATTCTGTGTAATGTAACGCACATAGTTGGCTTTTAGAAACGCACCCCTGATTGGTGCACTTTTTAAGTGTCTCACTGTACAGCCAATCGGTGGACACCGTTCTGGAGGTGACGGTTTCACTGGGCGGTGCCAGACCGCGTGTCTTCCCATCATTCGCTTTTTTTTATTTAAGAGCTCATTGAAACCAGGAACAACAAACGAGAAGTGAGAAACATCAGTGATAGTTCTTCAGAAAGAAAGCCTATAGCCTACACACGTTCTCTGACATGGCATATTCATGTTGACAACTTGTGCACTCGGTTTCAACAAAGATTGTATTTTTATTTTATATTTGTGAGTGTCTCTAACATTTACTCTTTTCAGTTTAAGTTACTGTTATTAATTATTTTCTGTTCTTTGGTAGTTTAGTTAGAGGTTTAAATTCCCCAGTTAGATTGCTTTTTGTTTGTTATTTTGGCCTTGCCATCTCCAGAAGCTATTGCTTCCCTTTAAGTTACTTTTTTTTTCTATTATAGGCTGCCTTGTCTTGTTCCATGAGCTAAAAAAATCTTTGCGATAATTCGTTTGCTTGTGCTGCTGTGGCAGACTCGGATCAACGCTCTTAAAAATATGAATATTTTGTTGCGTCTGCCTTTACTAGACTCGTATGCGGAACAAGCTGAAATCCGAGCTTGGACGTCTTATTCAAAAGGCCATGAAGATCTTGGGCAGAAGTGTACAGATTATATTCACACCACGAAAGTCTATAAGCTGAGGGAAGAATATAAGATTCAGCATGAATCGATACAAAGTTATCAGTGAACGAACTGTTGATAAAAAGTTGCATTCTTCGAGCGTGATGCAAACTAGGCCTATACGCTGCTCAACGTTTTATGAAATTACGCCGTTTTGAATTGAAAATATGCGATTCATATTATGATTCTTGTAGCTAATTCATAACTGAATGTGACGAGACACGAAACGTTTGTGTTTTCGACATTATTGCACATTTTAAAATAAAATACTATTTTCAAATTAAACCGATTAGCCTATACTTCATAACTACAAGAACTTATTTTACTATTCGTATTTATCCCCTTAAATACATCTTATTCCATCTCCATTTTATTCCTTTATTATTATTCATAATTTAATAATAGCCCGTCTGCGGATACAAAAGTAAAGGTTAAGGTATTCTCCAAGAGGGAAATTTGTCTTGGGCTCAAAAGCCACTGCATCACATAAAACAAATAGTAAAATGAAAAAAATAAAACAATACTATAACACCATAGAAAGAGGAAAGAAAAGGGGGAAAAAAGAAGAAAAAAAGAAAATTATATATGTATATGAAAACACCCGTGTGATTGGAAGGTTATGAATATGTGCAGTGCTGTGATCTCAAATTGACTTTGTGAAGAAAACTGAGGAGATGATACTCGATCCATTCACAATATGGCGGTCGGCATCAAACCACTCTACAAACTGCTTCATTTCAGGTAAAGATGTCTTGATCTTTATATAATAAGTTAAGAATAGCAGTATCATTACTAAATTTACCAATGTAAGAGAACAGGGGAGCTCTCTCTCTCTCTCTCTCACACACACACACACACACACACACACACACACACACACACACACACACACACACACACACACACACACACACACACACCCACACACACCCACACCCACACCCACACCCACACACACACTTGAAGTGTAAAACTCCACCACTGTTTTGTTAATCAGCTCTTTGGACACCGTATATTTTACAACGTCCTTCTTCACTGGTGGACTGCCAATATGAATGTATGAAATAATCCAGAGGAGGCAATTGTGTGTGTGTGTGTGTGTGTGTGTGTGTGTGTGTGTGTGTGTGTGTGTGTGTGTGTGTGTGTGTGTGTGTGTGTGTGTGTGTGTGTGTGTGTGTGTGTGTGTGTGTGTGTTGTGTGTGTGTGTGAGGGAAGCTTGAGAGATACAATCGCATGTTTAACTTGTTTGCAGTCAGCGGAGCGTAAGGGCATTTGTATTTATTATGACTCAGATTTTAGTTTTCATGACTCTTTCTTTTGCTCTGCCACTGGACCACTTCTTAATTTCTGTTCTGTCAGTCCATCATCCACAGGAACTTGGAACGGAAACTCTAATTTGCTACATTTGTATCAGATCGAGCAATGCAAAATATGTGAGTTATTCCAACGCTATCTCACGACCAATCGTTGTTCATATCACACATACTGTATGAATCTATTAATTTTACCCAAAAACATTATATATAGCCTACCAAATGATATTATGCGTGTTGGATATGATTAACAGATTTGCTCTTGTTTGATTTAATTCTGATGTTGTAACTTTTTCATTGAACCAACGTTACATACAAGAAAACCAAGCCATTTACTGTCATTTTGAATTAATATTCATAAATTCAGCTGATACAAATAGCCTAACTTCTATATTTGTACACTTCAAACACTTCAATATACAAACACTTCACAATAAAGCTTTCATTTGATAACATTAGAGACAAATCAATGGAGTAATAACGATAAAATCTACAGCATTTATTAATCTTAATCAATGTTAATGTAAACATAGCCCATGATTCAGAAATTAACATGATTATTTTCATTAGGCCTTACATTAACAAGGATTAATAAATGCTGTAATAGGCCTATTGTTCATGGTTATTTCATGTTTGTTAATACATTAAATACCATTAAATATTCTAACTGTAACTGGCAAACAAATCAGACGAAAACGGACAGACAGTTGCAGAAAGTCATGAATCAGATCATTAGATATTGAATCTCTAGATAAATAAAATATTTCAGATTTTTTGGTAAGTGCTTTATTTTGAATCACAAACTATTTAACTGGAAATCAATAAAATTGTGAATTTGTAGATTGTCCTGCTGCTCTTCATCCTCATCCTCATCATCATCATCCTCATCATCATCATCATCATCATCATCATCGCTCACACACACACTCTCCTCCTCGTGTGTGATTGACCATGGCCGCACTGAACTCTGGGCCGGTTCTGCTCGGGTCTCCTCTACAGAGAGAGGAACATCCAGAGACTGATCCATTTCTACAAAAGATGAACATCAACTTAAACACACTCTATTATTTCAGTGCAGATCTTCATTCAGAAACAAATGACACTAAACTTATGTTTTGACCGCGAGTGTGTTAATAAATGAATAATATGTTGTTTAAAGAATAATCATACCCTCAGAGGAACAAACAGAAGTCCTCATCATCTTCCAGAGAGCAGACACACAGCAGGACACTGATGGACAAACACTCCACACTGAAGAGCCTGGACATGGACAGATTAATATAGTTATTATAGCGCCATCTATACTATGCAACTGTCAGTCCGTTTTGCTTGACACAGTTATGATATTTAAGGTTATTTAATCTATTTGCAAACATGAAGTATCAATGGCCAATCTATAAGCTATATAATAATATATATTACAGCATTTATTAAACCTTGTTAATGTTAGATAATAAAAATACTCATTTTAATTTCTAAATCATTAGGTTAAATGTTTAAATTAACATGAACTAAAATGAATAAATCCTGTATTCATTAGTCCATTGCTTGGTTTCTAATGTTATTAAATAAAAGCTTTATTGTAAAGTGTTTACAAAAACTCGAAATCAACTGAATTTATGGACAATAATTAAAAATGACAGTAAATGGTTTTGGTAGCTTGGTTTTCTTGTATTATATAATTAGGCTATTAGGTATTCTTCTTATTATGTGAGTAACGTTGGTTCATTAAAAAAGTTACAAAATCAGATGTCAGTCAAACAAGAGCAAATCTGTTAATCATATCACACATTATGTATACATTTATTCTAATTAATATTTCTGTGTAAAGTTTTATTAGATTAATATAGGCTATGGAATATCTGATTGACTCACCTGCATTGGAGTTCTGCATTGCTAGATCTGATATAAATGTAAAGGGTCTCCGTTCGGCTGTATGAATATGAATAAGCGTTTAAGTCAAAAGTTTCTGCAGTGAATGTGCACGCATTGAGTTTCCCGTCCCAAATAGCATCTAAACACACTCGCGATCTTATACGAGTCTGCACGAGTCCGTAAGAAGTCTGCGGTGGTGCTCCTTCAGTGCGCTTCATCTGTGGGGAAGAAGTTTGTGCGGAGCTCCGTTCAGTGCGCTTTATAAAGGCTACGGGAGACAAATCCCCACCCACCGAAAGTGCTCTATCATGGGGACTTCCTTACAAAGACTTCCCTTCAACACAATTGAAGACTAACTAGGAAACACAGACATGAACAACTGAACAACTTCAAAATATCATGAACAACTTCAAAATATCTTCTTTTGTGTTCAGCAAAGAAACTCATACAACTTGAGGGTGAGTAAATGATGACAACATTTTTATTTTGGGGTAAACTATCCTTTTAAGTGAAGAGTTGTGCTTGTGTGATCAGTCAAGGGCCTAAACATCAGTAGGACTGTTTTTGAAAAATAACCAAATTCAGATCCATTACTTTCCCTTCTTTTATTAAGACTGCAAGTATATCCTGAGGTGCATCATAATGTGTGGATCTGACTGAAGAAGCTTTTGTTCATCTCTGATACATCAAACCTGCAATCTCAATATTATTGTGTATTTGCAGCCTCCTCCTTAAAACAATTAAAAATATCCATTAGCACAAATACCAAGTAAACATAAACAACATTTTTTTTGTGTGTTGTGAAGGTAGAAATCTATATTTGGAATACAATCATGAAATAAATTATAATATGATTTTTATTCATGTTTTTATGTACAGTAATTTTTAAAAAATCCATTCTTTGCGTATGTACACATATATATTTAATTAACAGATTAATTTGTATTACATCAATGAATGTGGTCATCTTAAACTGTACACAGTATAAATGAATGTGTTATTTAATATTTATGATATATTACTCTGGCAGAGTGAAGTGAAGTTGACTCATTTAACCAGTTAGAGGAGAAAACAGTCACAAATACAAATTCATATTTATAATAAATGAAGGATTGTATCTCTCTTCATACAGTCTCTCATCTCTTCCACAGACAGCATGAACACAGTATATTGACGGATTTATTAATATATTTCACACATAACTGGAAAACACTTGTAAAATCTCTACAGCCTGCCTGACTTTAATGCAACAGTCATTTGATCAACAATCTGGAAAGATGAAACCACATGAAAGTAGCTGGAAATAGATTGTTTTACCATTAAGTTCACACTTACGGATTCAATATCAGAAATGCACAAAAATCAGATCTGGACTGTTGAACGAGTGTTTGGAACAATATTTAGTATTTTAAGACACTCAGGATTCTGTGAGAAGAGATTCAGCCTTCTCTCCTCAATCGTTCACAGTGACGGATACACAATCACTGCAATTATTTTTACACTTCTTTTTGGAGACACTGGATCTGTGAAGAAAACAACAGAAAACTGTCCTTAGTGAGGAACAACATGGCAAAGAGAAATATCCTATTTTATGGAAAAAGAGCTGAAAGACTCCCAGAGAAGTGAAGAGCTTCATACCTGGAGACAGCAGGAGCTTCTTCTTCTTCTTCTTCTTCTTCTTCTTCTTCTTCATCCGCTGCTGTCTTACACTTCTGAAAGTCAACACAAAAAAACAATGTAAACCAAATGAAAAGGTAAAGTCAAAGCTTAAGTTTTTGTACATTTTTATATTAATTTATACATTTAAACCAGTCTTTGACATTATTTTAAAGTCCCCCTGTGGTGAAAATCCAGCTTTTAATGTTGTTTATGTGTCTATGTGGTGTTTTAATCTGCTTTAAGACAATCCATGTGTAAATTCATAAGTCGGCAGCATTGCTGAGTATTTTCTCCTTAAAGGTATAGCGGAGGATTTTTTACTTCCGGGTGGAGGTGATATACTATTGGTCCTCCTAATTGTCAATCATTCTGGTGAATCAATCAAACTTTTCAAAAAGTGGAGAGTCTAATCTAAAATTCGGAAAGATCCTCCGCTATACCTTTAAAACTGCAGTGAACCAAAGACAGTCTCAAAAACACGCTTTGAAATCGCTGGTGTTTCTGACGTCACAAACTACCTTGTAACCAATCAGATCAACGTGTGATATGCTTTAGCATATCATTAACAGTGAACTAGCGGGGGAGTCTCGAGAGAAGCAGGTTATCATGAATATGTAAAATCATGTACATTTGGCAATATAGCGTGTGAATTATGTATATGATGTATATTACGATGTTATGATATATATGATACATATAGACAACTATATGTCTTTCTCCGCTGACGCTCTGAGTTGTTCAAAGAGTTTCTGATGAATGTTAGAAGACAGATGTCTGACTCTGAGATGATGAACGGAAACATAGTTTGTGTAACATTATTAACACATTATGTTTGATAACGTGGTCAAGAAAAAGGCTAATCATATTAATAACTGTTGTGTGTCTGATGTTAGAGAGCGATACATAAAACACATCATCATTCTGATACATTTTTGAATTACTCTTAGATAAAAAAATTAGGATTTCATTTTTAAATGTAAGTAATACTTGCCCTCTTGAGTTTCCAGAAGTAAACGCCTCCCGAGACGACAATAACTAGAGGAATAACAATAACTATAACTATCCAGTGTGGGTCAGAGGAGCTGAGAGGGGTTGGGCTGGAGGAGTGTGGAGGAGCTGGACTGGAGGAAACTGGAGCTTCTGGAAGAGACAAGAACAGAAACTGTTAGACGGTTATAAACTGCAAATCAATTACTCTTATCCTGACCATCACATAATCCTGATTCTGCACATTACAGGCTAACAGATATTACAGTAATATACTCACTGTAGACAACAAGTGTAGCAGTCACCTCACACACTTTCTTTCCAGTGTAGGCTTCTGCTTTATAGAGTCCTGATCTGGAGATGTCCACATTCTGAATGATTACAGACAAACGTCCTTTTCCAACTATCAGTGAAACTCCAGGTCTGGGAGGATCATCATAGACCCAAGGCTTCTGCGCAATAACTACAGCATATTCCTTCTTGTCTTCTTTAAAAGAAATCTTCACTTCATCTGCTTTCTCCACTTCATCGATGTCGAAGGATATTGTAACATTCTGTCCATTGATCGCCTCGAACTTCGACCCAGCAACAACCAGAACTGCAAATCAGAACCACTGTATTAGAATAATGAGGAATACGTTTACTTAAATACAGTTTACTTCCGTTAACGTGCATAGTGTGTAGGCTCCACAATGTTGCGGTAGGTGGCGTAGTTGGCTACAGTTAAGACTTTGAGTATCTTAATGTGAGTTTTATTGCCGCTCATTTCATTTTAGTCATCATCTTTCTCTCCGCCTTACCATGATCTCGCCACAGTCGCAGAGAGGAAAGTTCTGATGTAAATCGACCATGAGTTAAAATCCGCCTTTTGCCGAACTCGCTCTACTCCCTTTCCCATCACATATCAGCCCGAAAAGCCATTTGTTTTTAATAAAAAGGAACAATATGAAAAATGTAAATATGTGAAAAGTGGAAATGAAGAGTAAAATAATAAAGTGTTTATCGTTATCCATTTAATAAGTTTAATAAATATAATAATTTACACTCTGTTATTAGGCTATTGCATACCATTTCATGTATAACAACACTGGTGCAAACAGTAGGCTAGCCTGTCCTCCACTATCTATAGCATCTAACATTATTTAGGCCTTCTACATTTAGCCAATTGCAAAGAAAATACAGATATATTACATAGAATCTATATAAATTTTCACTCATAAATAGAATATAGTCTATCGCTATTTAAACTTAAATAATGCAGACATAATTGAAATGCGGGACACGGATTACGTCTTGCGGGACTAAGCTCCCGGTCACCTATAGTTTACCTACCTGAAAAAAGTGCCAAGTTGACAGCGACAATGGTTTTCATCTTTTGCACAAGAAATATCCAAATCAGCTCGAAGCTGAATCCCCGTTTGAGTTTCTTCACCGTGTTGGCTTATATATTCCGAATCCCAACCCACAAGGAAACGTTCCCAGATCCCTTTCTATTGGCTGAAATGAGCAAACCCCGCCCTCTCCCACAAGCAGAAGTCTGACGTAGTCCGCGCAAAATACGCGCAAAATACGCTTTGGCTGCTCGGTGAACTCGGGTTAACTGTGAGTGTGTGACTCGCACTGACTCACTCACGTTACCAGACCAGTGTTATACACACACATTAGGCTATAGCAAGGAACGCAACTGAACTTTCACACTGTTGTTGTAAGTTGTGGATAGTTTGCTTCCTACATTCAGTTTAACACCATTAAAAAGTTCAAATGTTATCATTCAGGGCGGATCTAGAAAAATATGTATGGGGTGGCGAGAAATTAAATTCGTGGTATAGATACGCGCTTTCATGAGATCGTGTTGGAATTTTTGAGGGGTGGCAACATATGGCAGACGTATATATATACTGAATTTAATCACAGTTATCACAGTTAAAATAGTATATATATATATATATATATATATATATATATATATATATATATATATATATATAATAGAGAATAGGCCTATAATAGAGAAATAGTATGTACATACTGCAAAATTGCACAGGCTGCCCATTACAAACTCATTCAGACTAACTTAATCTCATGCAATCGATGTCTTGCATTTGAGGTTTCATGTGAAACAGTTCATATTAGGAATAAGTGACCATACAATGGGATCTCACTTAATAGGATAGAAGTATAATATAAGGGGCATTATCACAGGAAAGGCATTAAGGTAGCCTAAGACAGGTGATGAGTGGCAGATGTGTGAGAGGGGAAGAAAACAGTTTTTGACAGGCAGCATTTGTACAAGAAGAAACTATACAAAGAAAAACTTACCTATGAAGATCTATGGACTGAGCGGTACTAAAGTGAGCATAAATACACTGTGGAAATAAATGGGTCACGGCACTCAAACAAGGTAGGCCTATGGACATCGCTTTTATTGTTTACTCAGAACACACATTCTCCCCTCTTGTCCCTCAGTAACTTGAACAATTGTTTGACAGATGAGGTCTTTACTGAAAAAGTGATGAGAAATACAGTACAGTATATACAATATTCACTGAAGTAAGGGCGAGATGAAAGGAACATTTCATGCATGTAAATGTAAATATGAAGATTCATACCGAATTACATCTAAACTAATTATACAATATTACAAATAGTAAAAACATAATCAATTAGGAACTTTGATTAGTTATAACCATCAGACTGTGTTAACACACACTAACATTGGGAGAGTATTTTTAGGTTCATTTGTATAAATTTTTTATTTAATCTGAGCAATAGATCTAAAATACATTCTAAACAAAATATAAAAACTCATTCACCATCTCATCACAGTTTCACACTGACAACTTTCCCTAACCATTCATATTTAAGCAAACATGAATTTTTATATTTATTTGAAGTCTAAGCAATGACTCTTAAATATTATAGCAAAATGTCCGTCTGCAAATCTTAAACACATTACCACACTGCAAATCTGCAAAACCATACTCTAATTCTTGGTCTTTGACACAGTTTTCAATTTCCTAAAACACTTTTTGCAAACCACAACACACAGTTCTCTATGTAACACACAACTGGAATCTAACAGGAATCTTGATTTCCTTTTTTAAACACAATTCAAAATACCACTCTAATTCATCAGAGCCTCACACACAGTCCTATCTCTCTCTCTCTCTCACACACACACACACACACACACACACACACACACACACACACACACACACTCCTCACATGTGCAAACACTCATTGCTTTACTGAACACCAAACAATCATGGCTTTAGAAAAGGCCTGTCAAAAGGTCTTGTTTCCCTTTAACAGAAATGAACGGTTGACATTTCTTTCACATCAATACTTTACGCGGCTGGTCCTGAGTACATATTTCATTCTTATATGTCAACATACAGAATGACAATAAAATACCTTGATCTTGAATACTTTCCAGATGGTCCTGTTGGGCATGGCACACAGAAATGCTGTTCAGTGTCACTTGTGCCACTGTTGTTCTGATCTATGATTTCAGTGTCATAAGAGCACTGAACCTTCTTTCAGTCTCAGCTGATGAGACTGAGATGACAAGAGTTTCATCTTCATCAAACAGACCTCTTATTTCAACAAGACCATAAAATATCTTCATTCAGAAACAAATGACTGTGTGTGGAGTGACACTACTTTAGTCATAAGTCATTGTCACTAATGCTGTTATGACTGATATCAGTGTCTGTAATTACATATTATTCATTTATTAACACACTCATTTGTTTCTGAATGAAGATATAAGTTATGACCATATACAGTAAATAAGGTTATGGCTGATATCCGACCGCGGGGTTTCAGGAACGATATTTTGGTGGACAGCAGCAGAAGAACACAGACACTGACGGATGATTGTTTAAAAGCATTTGAACTCTTTGCTAAACCTCAGTTAGCTCATCCGGGGGAGTCGTCGCTAACGTTAACAGCAGCGAACTAATGTGAAATACTGAGGAAGAGTAAGATAGATAGACGACAACATTGTTTAAGTGGAGGCTGGTTAAAAATAGCAGGTGTGTCTGTGCCATATTCAGTCAGTTTCAATAGTTTGGTAACCATGGGAACCAACAGTGCTTTAGGGTTGTGGCTCTTCCTCTTTTTCTCTCCTTCAAAAACCTCTGAATATTACTCTTCAGCACAGTATATAATCTACCCTGTTATGGATATGTTATTTGTTTGAATCTCTCTTTGTTAGTCTATCTATCTTTGAACATGACATACTTTAGGGTGTAGTATAAGTAGGCGAATTATTGGGACGCAGCACAGATTTGAATTTTAAATTTCTATCATATTTTTTCAAATATACTGGGTGCATTTAATATTTCAAATACACAAATACTGACAGTTTGTACATGATTTATGTATGAATAAATAAACTGTGGTCTGGGGTCTATTGGCCAGTCAGCGCTGGTTAAGTGCCTATGTTTCGATGTCTTCTAAGAAATATTAATGTAAAAATGTAATTATAGCTATTGCTATTACTGTTATATAGGAAATAAAAACATTTATCATGAATTATAGTACATTTGTAAAACTTTATAATGGCTCAGTGTTTTTTTTTTTTTTTTTTACGTGGTCTTGGTTTTTGGAAATACCCCACAAAAACAGTTGCAAACACACATCACTGACAGAATTGCCCACTTCACCTCTAACCACAAGATCTGGTATCCGGTAGAAGAAGTGCTTTAGCAAGTGCACAAACCACAAGATCTGGGCCCGTATCCCTAAAGATTCTGAGAATCCTCTCAGAGAGCTCCTAACTTAACCTAAAAATTCCTTGCCAGGAGTTTTAGCTTAGAAGTGATTCCAGAACATTTTCAGTGAACTCTGAGCAAGGAATGGATGGAAAATCCTATCTTAGTGAGGAGGTGTGGTTGACCCCGTTGCTAGGTATGAGTCATCATTTCAAAAGCCGTGATTGGTTGATCCTACAAGTTTGATGAAAATGAACTTTTGGTGATAATGAGCAAAGGATGTACCCTCAAATCAATAAACATAATTATACACTCTAATCTTATGCAGACTGTAATTGTAAATAATATTTCACATTCAAGAAAATATCTGGAAAATGAATAGTAAGCTGAAGGGGTTATAGCCTAACATTAGAATCTACAATTTGTGAAAACTTAAGCTCATTACACCCTGTTCAAATAATGATTCGTGTCTTATTTGCTCATATTAATATCCTAGCTGGCATATTTTGTACTTTCACTCCCATATGGACCCCATTGAAAACAAGATGGCCTATCTCAAGGGGCTGTCCTTAATGAAGTAGAAATTGCAACGTTACAACTCAGTGTGGTCTTAACGAGGGTAACACGGCTCAGCTTTTATCAGTGTCTGTGATTGCTGGCTGGTCTATTTATGAAGGCTTGTTAACAAATATCCTACAAACACAGAAAATGGAGAAAAAAAGGAATCGCAAGCCGAACTGGACTGAGGAGCTGAGGAGCATCTCTCCTGCCTCCTCTGTTGGCCATTTTGTGCAGCTGCTTAGGGGAACTCCTAAGCCACTAAAAGTCCTCTTCCCTGCTCTTAGTAGATCTCGCCTTAGGAGCCCTTTTAAGCGCTAGGAACCTTGAGGAATAGCTTTTATATTAACTGGGATTTTCGTGTCACTTTTAGGGGAAATTCTAAGAAAACGTCATTAGAATTTGGCCGCTAGGAGACACTTTTTGCACAAAAATTCTTTAGGGATACGGGCCCTGGTCTGGTAGAAGAAGTGCTTTAGCAAGTGCACAAACCACAAGATCTGGTCTGGTAGAAGAAGTGCTTTAGCAAGTGCACAAACCACAAGATCTGGTCTGGTAGAAGAAGTGCTTTAGCAAGTGCACGAGACTGACATGAACTCTTCATTGTGGTAAATGGGGACAAGAACACTCTATTACCTGGAGAACCAGGATATGTATACATTTTTTTTGTTGTTGCAAATTTAGTTTTTCATTACATTGTTTGGAGAAGAAACAAATTGAATAGACATTTTTGAAAAAAAATATATTTTATTCCTGTTATGCTCTGACTTCTGTAGAGGACACCATGACCCATTTATTAAGAAAATGAAAAGACACAAATAGGCATAAATTATATGTATTTTTTTCATTCACCAATCAATTTTCATATTAAACTTTTTCTCTCACCCCCAAACTTTGTATAAAGATGATTCCAAACTATGAAAGATATAACAGAATGAATTGATATACCATTTTGCTTTATGCAATATGTGGGTAAAATAGCCATACGTGTGTAGTGCCATTCAACACAATGTATCTTATTTGCATATTAATATGTTATTGGGGCAACATAACGTTTAATAACGGGAGTAAAAATGTAATAATTGGGAATATTTTTGTAAAAATGTTGATATATAATTTCACTTGTTGCATCTCCCAGAATGCCTGATAAACATAATTTAAGTCCTGATGTCTTTACAGTGGTCATGTATGAATTATGAAATCAATGCCCTGTTTCATAACAGAAACTCATATTCTGATTAGGAGTTTTCACATTTGTTATCTCTGGAAAGCTCTGAATCTGCTCTTTAGGACATCCAGACTGTTAAAGCTGTGAGATGAATGTTCTCAGAGAAATTCACTCAAATATAACATCCTCTTATACAACACACTTCAATATAACACACTTTATCTCTATAACCACAAGCCAGATTTTCTGAAAGAAAGTGCCGTCACGCGATGCTTGTGTAAGAGTGCTGAGAGACTGTGCTTTATCCGTGTGAGAATCTCTCATGATAACCAAATTCAGACCAATTATTTTCCCTTTATAAAGACTGCAAGTATACGCGTATCCTAACATAAATCATAATGTGTGGATCTGATTGAAGATCTGCTGTCGAAGCTTTTGTTCATCTCTGATACATCAAACCCACAACAGACACAACATACGTCTCATCGTAACAGTTCGGTTGCTCAAACGCTCAAGTTTTATTCCGTTTTTTAACTATACGCTGGTTAAGAATGAAATGGCTAGAATTTATTCACATCTCTACTATTGAATCCAGCGTATCATCAGCGCTTAGATTGGATTCAATGGTGCTGTCAGTCTGAGGTAAACTAAACACTATTGGCTATTTGAAAAGGGGGAGGAGCCATTCAATAAGACCCACCTTCACTTCCTGTTTCAGAGGAAATTACATCAACGCATCAAAGCTGTGTGATCCAAGACACTTCAGTGAGCCTTTAACATTCATGAGACAAAATCAAAGAATCACATTACAGGAGACAGAACCAGCAGAAGGGCAACACTGCACTGCAACACTGGGGGGTGGTGATGGCGCAGTGGATAAGACACATGCCTTTGGTGTGAGAGACCCGGGTTCGAATCCACTGTGAGACACCAATGTGTCCCTGAGCAAGACACTTAACCCCTAGTTGCTCCAGAGGCGTGCGACCTCTGACATGTATAGCAATTGTAAGTCGCTTTGGATAAAAGCGTCAGATAAATGTAAATGTAATGTAAATGCAACACTTAATGCTGGGGATCTATTTCAACATGTTTTTGGTGCCGTCCATCACAATGGTTATCACTGTCAAACTGACTAAACATGTTGGACTGATAGATAAGAAGACGTGAGAAGAGCTTCAAGATGTTCTCCACAAGCGTTCATGGCGACGGCTACACAATCATCTTTTCCAATTCTTTCTGTGGAGACGCTGGATCTGAAGAAAACAGCAGAAAACTGTCCTTAGTGAGGAACAACATGGCAAAGAGAAATATCCTAATAATGGAAAAGTCGGTGATGCATCAAACACTGAAGAGCTTCATACCTGGAGACAGCTGGAGTTTCTCTGGCTCCTTCATCATCTGATGCTGACTGTTTCTGACAGCCTACACACACACACACACACACACACACACAATTACAAGACGTCACGTAAACAAAATAAAAAGGTACCGTTTACACACTTGCTATGACTGTAGAAAGACAAACATAAACAGTGATGAAAGCCAGAATATTAAATGTCACAGATGTATATTTACTGAGTAATCCACTGTTTTGTCGAGGGGGTCAAAATGACAATTCTCACCTGAGATTTGGAGGCAATTTACAGGAGGTTAAAATGACATCTTTTCCCGTGAAACACACAATGCTCTTTATGGCCGGAAACATTGTGAAATCAGAAACCCTGCAGCACTTTCACAAGATTTAGTTCAACTCTACAAGCTTATACCACAACAACTAAAATGGTCAAATTGAATTACAACTGGTTAAATTGATCACAGCTAAAAGTTATATTTACAACTGTGTATATGGAGAAGACATACCAGACAAAAGAATATGAGAATTATTAAAAATCAAACTCCCGGTTGGGGCTGTCACAACTTTCCCTTATCACAACATTGATGTAAACCTTGCCATAACATAATACAATTATACAAATATACATTTATGTGAAAGAACCCCTGTTAACAGCCAGGTATCCCCCTCCTTTTTTAAGTAAAAATCAGACTAGACACACATCTGATCTGTTCTGTGTTTTTTAGCTACAAGAGAGGAAATGCACTACGGATCGGGGTTTCCCTGATGTTAGCAGCAAACACAGTGAAGCATAAAGACAGGACACAGAGGTCTGAGGCGAAACAATCTGACATTACCCACTAAACCTCACAAGAATATAGAAAAATATATATAGGCTATAATGCTCCATTATTCATTACTGTTTATGCTGATTATTTTGAAAAACTAAATAAAAAAAGATTATATATATATATATATATTATATAAGAATATATTCTAACATTCACTTAAACACACAAAGTTCTGTAAGCTTTCACACAAGTCTTATTGAACTTCAGCACTGGTTTGGATTTTTTTTTTTTTTTTAATAAATAAATATTTTTTTTATATAATTTACCAAAACCTGGCTATTGTTACTTGAAAATGTTTTTCCTTTTACTAGTCTTTGTCTTTATAAAGCCAATATATCTTGGTGAAGACCCTGTCTGTGCACAAGTAAAATAAATCCATTTGAAAATGATGTCAAAGGTCCCATTGCATGGATTATTTTATTATTTTAGAATGTTTCCAGGGGTGCCCTTATAATGTTAGTATGTTTTTTAGATCAAAAGTTGTTATAATTTAGAAATAAAAGGCATGTTTCCTAGCCTGATTTTAGCCTCTGATTTGAACACTCTGTTTGAAGGGGCGTGTCTGTGTGAGACTGCAGTGTAAACGCCCACTGCTGTGATTGGCTGACATGCTTGCATATGAAGTATCTGGCATTACATGTGGAACTATCTGGAAAACTTTCACTATTACAGCTATTATACGTTTTTACTATTACAGCTATCGGGATTAACAAATCGTGAGAAGTTTTTTAAGCATTTAGATCTATTTCAATCACATAAAAGGTTGCAGTGATGAGCATTGAGCAGATGACAGCCTGTTGATCGCGTGAATGAAGATCTTATCATTGCAACGCAGTTTCTGCACTCACTAATGATTTCACCAATGCAAACATGAGGTATATAAATACAGTAAGAGCTTCGTTGTGCAGTGTAACAGCGTCATTGATTTCATAACGAGTTTTGGCAAGTGTCCAGATAAACTCGCGCTGTGTGATTGACAGCTTGGGCAATTGGAAAGGGATTGTTCTTTGATCGCTTTCTGTATATTAATCACAGTTTAAGTAAGATTATTTTCATCCTACTAAGAGAAACGATGTGAAGTTGATCGCTACTTCCATAGTAAATAACTACTTACCGCTTGCTGGAATATAGTTGAAATTGCCCCCTTCCTCAGTATAAAACGCTGAGAGAAGCCAGCTTGATATTATCCCAGGTTAGAAAAACAGTCCGTGGTGAAATGGACAGAGCAAACTAACAACTTCGAATTAAACTTTTGCGGTATCCGATTATAGATAAACATCAACCGTCTGTTGACATTTCGCCATCAATACGCCTGTGTTCCTGTGGGCGGAGGTTAGTCTAAACACGGTTCTGGTGATGTCACTAATGAAGGAAGTAGAGGGATGTAGTCCAAACCGGCCGTTCGATGTAGGCGACTTCTGTTAAATAAAATATCGCGCTTGGCATTGAACTTTGAGCTTTATAATTTTACAGATATTATTTATACTCTAACAACAACATTACACACTAACTAAAGTTTGAAACATGGGATCACGAAGAACGGGACCTTTAAAGGAATTATCTTATACATTTTAATAAATGTTACAATTGCCAACCGTCCCGTTATGGGGGATATAGTTATATTCCTATTTAAAAGAAAAAAGTATTAGCTTTATGCAAAGTGACCCACATTTGGTTTTTGACCACTGAAATGTGTGTAATTGACTAATTTACTCATAAAGCTGCATTAAGATCTCCATGTCTGTGGGACTGAACCATCGAGGGCCTTTAAAATGAAGATACCAAAAGGAAGGTTTGTTAAGAACTAGAATCTAAAAGGATATTAAGATATCTTTATAGTCCCCCTGTGGTGTAAATCAAGCTTTTAAATGTTGTTTATGTGTCTATGTGGTGTTTTAATATGCTTTAAGACAAACTTAGTGTAAATTCATAAGCCAACAACATTGTTGAGTATTTTCTTATTTGCATATTCATAGAATCGCGTATACTAAATGAGGCAAGGGTGTAGAGTTACATTCAAGCTATTTTAAGCCATGGAAAAAAAAAACTTTAAGGAGAAAAAGTTTTAAGGGATAAAATGAGTGACTACAGGGGGACTTCTTGAATACTTCTTCAGTTACAGGCATGGAAACTTGAGGCAAAAAATAAGAAGTGCTTTATGCCATTATTGAACTCTCACTGTCGGCGTATAATGAAACACATATTGCTAAAGTCAACATATTTAACTAATAGATCTACCAATCTCTGTGTAAAAATAAAATAGTGATGCTGCCATCTTTCTATAGTCATTTTGACCCTCCTCCACAAAACAGTGGATTACTCAGTAAATATACATCTGTGACATTTAATATTTTGTCTTTCATCATTATTTATGTTTGTCTTTCTACAGAAAGAAAATAAGCAAATCTAAAATTTGAGCCGGGGACCTCTGGTTGAGTTGAAGGAATGACCCCATAGTGATTCAGACGATACCGTATTAAAGGTCGGTGTCATGAATGTACAACAACAACCAGGCTCTGGATCGTCTCAGTCAGTTTTAGTGATACAGAAGTCCTGAGGGCGACGTCTAAACTGTTCTGGGTTCAGCTGCAGCTTTTAGTGTTCAAATGTTTGAATTACTCGTAGATGAAAAATCTATAAGATCTAAAATTAGGAGTGAAACGACACTTATTTTTAAGAGCTGCTCCTAAATTTCCATGTTAATAGAAACTTTTAGGCGAAAGATTTTGGTGAATACAGACTCAGATTATTAGAACCGCAGTAATGCTCATATCCACTGATAAAAGAATAAATGTAAGTAATACTTGCCGTTCTGTGTTTCCAGAAGCAAACGCCCCCCGAGACGACAATAACCAGAGGAATTAAAGCATAAAGCCAGTGTAGGTCAGAGGAGCTGAGAGGTGTTGGGCTGGAGGAGGAGTGTGGAGGAGATGTAGTGGAGGAAACTGGAGCTTCTGTAATCAATCAATCACTCAATCAATCAATCAATCAATCAAACTTTTATTACAGACTCAAAGTCCAACTTTAAAAAAATAAATAAATAAAAAGACAGTGAACAACATATACCACCCATATAATCCATCACAAACATGTAGAGTTACAAAATACACCAGTACCAGTGTCTCCACAGCTTTGGCTGATACCGTGTAGTACTAACCCTTAAATTTGATAAACCCACAATAATTTAATTTTTAGAAGCATTAAGCCGGCAGATAAATCTATACATAAGATTACGTAACAGTGCTTTAAAAGTGATTACTCTTACACTCACAAACATTTCACTTGCACTATGCCATCTAGGTCTCCTTAGCAAGATTCTCATTGCATCGTTATAAGCTTGCAGCTTCTGTAAACTAGATGTTCTGTAGTTACACCACAAATAAACAGTATAAAATGTTGTACAATATGCTTTAAAAAGTGACACCTTCACCTCATCTGAACAGAAACTAAACTTACGCAACAGTATATTTGCCCGCATATATATCATGCGGCGTTGCCTTTCAATGTCCTCATCATCTGTCATGTGCTCAGTAATAATATGTCCAAGGTATTTTACTTTCTCACACACAGTGAGACTCTTGTTAGACAACTTAAAAACTGGAAAACGTATACTTTTATCCTCCTTAGTTCTGCAAGTCATAACCATACTCTTATCAGGATTATATACAATATCATGTTCAAGCCCATAATCAGAACACACGTTTAAAAGCTGTTGAAGACCAGCACTGCTAGGACTAAACACCACAAGATCATCCGCATACATAATATGATTCACTAAAGTATTCCCAATAATACAACCAGTTTTACAAACATTCAAACGTTCAGACAGCTCATCCATGTAAAGATTAAATAAAATTGGGGACAAAATCCCTCCTTGTCTCACACCGTTACTGACCCCAAAAAGGGGCAGAGTTATTGCCCCATTTAACTTGCATCAACTGGTGGGCATACCAATAGGCCAAGACTCTCACAATGTATTCTGGTACCCCTCTTTGTCTCATTTTAAAAAATAGCTTAGCATGGTTAACCCGATCAAAAGCTTTAGATGCATCAATGAAACACATAAAAAATTATGAATTTTTATCTCTATACTTATTTACAATTTCCTTTAGTGCATAGATGCAAAGATCAGTACCATGTTTAGCCTTAAATCCAAACTGATTGTCTGTAGAATTAACAAACACATTTTATCCAAGACTTTAGACAAAATACTAGCTAAAGCTACAGGTCTATAATTATCTAAGTTACCCACCATTCCAGCTTTGTTTTTAATAACTGGTACTAATAAGACAGACGACATTGAATCTGGTAACACATTGTGAATCAAAAAGCCAGTAAGACAAACAGCTAATAAAGGGGCTATCCTCTTACTTCCATATTAAAGATGTTCAGCAGAAATATTATCTAAGCCACTAGCTTTATTTTGAGGTAATTTGCTTATAGCTTGATCCACCTCAAGTGACATAATCACTATTGGATCATTAACTTGGTGATCGCCCCCATTATACTCATTTTGGAAGAAGACAACAGGAACAAGAAGGATAAAAGATAATCAGTAACTCAACTCAAATGTCTCGCCATCTGCCAATTTATCAGACAAGTATTTGCTCATTCTATAAGGTCTATTAACAATATGTGTTTTGCACAGCATTCAAGAAATTATCCAAGTAATAGTTTTCTTCTTTTCCAAATAAATATTAAATAAATCACGGAGTTTATGCTGTGGATCAAACGATACATCACATCTGATTATTTACAAAATGCATATGTTATCATTCATAACTGGTTTCAACTGATGATTTTGCAAAAAGTATTCAGTTTCTGCAGTTTTAAATCATAATATTACACTGTAATTAAAAGTATTACTAAAATATTAATTTAATTTCTTTAAATGAAAACAACAGATAAAATGCTTAACAATGTCTCTCAAGTCATTCCAGCTCAAGTAGGAATAACTAACATCAAATTAATTTTTACAACATTATAAACACAATCATGACCATTTATATTATTAATATAATTTTTTTAATCAAAACCCTGATCCTGGAACATTACATTATTTATTATAGTAATATACTCACTGTTGACAACAAGTGTAGCAGTCACCTCAGACACTTTCTCTCCAGTGTAGGCTTCTGCTTTATAGAGTCCTGATCTGGAGATGTCCACATTCTGAATGATTACATATAAACATCCTTTTCCAACTATCAGTGAAACTCCAGGTCTGGGAGGATCATCATAGACCCAAGGCTTCTGCGCAATAAGAACAGCATATTCCTTCTTGTCTTCTTTAAAAGTAATCCTCACTTCATCTGCTTTCTCCACTTCATCGATGTCGAAGGATATTGTAACATTCTGTCCATCGATCGCCTCGAACTTCGACCCAGCAACAACCAGAGCTGCAAATCAGAACCACTGTATTAGCCTATAATAAATGAGGAATAAACTGAAAACAGATTTTTTTAAACAATAAAAATCCGGCGATTAAATTAACAGTCTACTACCTACCTGAAAAAAGTACCAAACTGAGAGTGACAATGGTTTTCATCGCTAGCAAACTCCCGGAAAATTAGCTTCGAAATGCGGCAGAAGAACTGAGTCTGTCTTGACGCGTAAAAACAGTTAAGCGGCGCTAACAGGTCAACAGGTAGCGGCTCTCTTTTCTTCTTCTCATGAGATATGCAGCAGAGTACCGTCATACACTGATCATTTGTCGAATTCCATTAATTGAGTTAAATCTATGTATATCCAGTTCGATGAATAGCGGCTCGCTTAAAGCACGGAACGCTGTCAAAGCCTCAACTCAACCACCGGGCACACAACCGAACCCCCACACACACAGCCGCGCGTCTCATCTCATCTCATCTCGAAGATAGGTCTGTCTCATAGACAGTAGGCTATATGAATGGTCTGTCTGCGGAACATGCTGCGGAATCATGCAAAAGAGGGGGCGCCTCCTCACTGGCTCAAGCTCCACCTCGCTCTTTTCGACGCTTGTAGACTTTTCGCTTTACGAAAGTCAAACCAAGAATTGGGTATTTCATCTCACAATGCGTTTCTTTCCTATAGGCTGCATGTTGTTGGATACATTGTTAAACTAAAACAGCTTATAATGCTATTTTCTTCCACTTTCCTCGTATTTATATTTTCACTATCACCACCTAAGCCGTAGCGATCACAGATGGCAGAACTATTCCTGTTCGTTCCCCCCTTTTTGAAATAATTTATTTCAATAATTAAACTCTACTGTATTTTTTTAATTTTATGTTATTGAAGGGGTAGCCTACGGTTAGGGTTATGTTTTGTAGCTAGGCCAATATAATCTCCGATCTGGGCGGATTTGCTCTTATCTTTAATAACCAATTCTAAATTCCTAGTTTTTAAAAATAAAACTTGCTTATTTACTTTTCAACGTTTGTTACAATCTTTTACTTACTTGCAACATCGAAGGTTTCTGAAGAGAGAACACATTTTCAGTCTAATGGCCGCCGTGCCGTCGTTGTTCAATGTTCAATCCGATGTTCGATGTATCAGGCTACTTTCTGTCACTGGGCAGATTTTACTTTCGATGTTCTTCCTCCTTCCGTTTCTCACCAGTTTCTAGCATTACCGCCATCTAGAGAGAGAGAGAGAGAGAGAGAGAGAGAGAGAGAGAGAGAGAGAGAGAGAGAGAGAGAGAGAGAGAGAGAGATTTTATTCCATACAATCAATTCCAAAAACAATCATACACTATACAACTCAATAAAAAAATAGAGAAAAAGATAGATCCCCTTCCATCACAGCACAGAATTTTTTTTTTATAACACCACTGCATTTCAAACGCTGTCATATCATTCATTAATTTATAATACAACAATTCTTGACTTAACATAGGCTTTAAATAGACACATAATCTCTTGGCCAAGTCTATTCTCTATTCTATTTTTCCGGCTTATATAAATTGCAAGCTTTGCTTGACCAATCACATAGTTAATCAGCTGCCATTTTACTCTTTGCTTTTGACTATATCCTGCCCCCAAAATAAAAGCATTATGTGTGATCTTCTCTCCAAATTTCAAAAACACTTGACTCAATAAAACAAAAAGTGATTTAAGTCTTACACATTCCAAAAAACAATGAAACACTGTTTCCCTTAGACCACAAAACACACACTTATCATTAACACTGGGATTAATAACAGAAATAAATGCATTAACTGCCACAGAACCATGTAAAATTCTCCATTGTAAATCTCCAGATTTTTTAATCAATGGTGGTTTATAAAACACTCTCCAAAATGGTTTCGTTTTTTCACCCATCCCAAGTTTTTCCTTCCAGACTGTATCAACTCGCCCATTTAAAGCAACTCTATTAAATACTTTTACACAACACTGATAAAGAACTTTGCCCTCCACCATGTCCAAATCTAAGTCTTTCAGCCCGTGAAGGTCTAGCAAAGGACCTGTCATATCCTTCAAATCCGGAGTAATTCAAATTTTCGGAACATGGTTCATCTTTATCAGGAACCTCCAAACCCTTCCCAAAATCCTTAAGTAGTGCGATTTCCACATCTGTGAGCTTCTTCCTCCGCTTTTCTACTATTGCTCCTGTGTGGCAAATTGACCTTTGCCCCAGCATCAGGGCTACTTCTGTAACATCACTTAAATCAGGGCCAGCCACACTGACAATTTGCCTCAGCTTCACAGTTCCAGAGGCACACAACTGCTGAGTGAGGCCTGGTACCTCATCCGTTACATCTAGACGAGCCCCTTTTACTAGGGGCTCCTCCAACAGCCAAAATAAAGGGTCTGAATTGTTCATTCTCTTGTTCATTCCCCACATTTTAAAAAGTCCACAATAAAAAGGAGATATGTCATTTCAACTTGCTCATATGTCAGGTTCAACTTCCTGTAATCCATAAAAAAGAGGCCAACATCAAGTCCAAGTCCCTCCACCCTTTGAAGGATGACCTTGGTCAAGTTCCTCCACACCAGATCATCAGGGCCTGTTAAAAATCTCTGAATGAATTGTAAACGAAATGCTGCCATTCTGCTTGGCAAATGGACCAAACGTGTCCACCTTCATCTTTAGGAAGAAACAATACACTTTGTGGAATCCAGTGCAATCGATCCCAAAAAAAAATCCACAAAAATTCTTTGCAGCTGAGATAATAACCCTATGGGTGGATCCACACAAAACAGTTTATGCGAGAGTATCGAAGCTACCAAATTGTTCACTATTAACACTCTTCCCCTAAAAGATAATTGTGAATGAATCCACTTCCATTTAGCCAGTCTACCTACCATCTTCTCTACTACCCCATCCCAATTCTTTTGTTGTATAATTGCATCCCCAAGATAAACTCCCAAATATTTGAGACCTCCCTTTTTCCAGGTTATTCTATCAGGTAAAACTGGCAGGCCCTGCTCCCATTTTCCTATAGCCAATGCCCCGCTCTTTTCCCAGTTTACTTTAGCAGCTGAGATAACACCAAAATCTCTTATAATACCCTCCATATGGTTAATATCTCGCTGCCCATTAACCATGATTATGACATCATCAGCATAAGCTGAAACTTGAAATATATTACCATTGTGCAAAGAAAGACCTTCAATTTTTGATCGTAATTTATTCAACAGAGGCTCAATAGCCAAAGAATATAACATTCCCGATATTGCACAACCCTGTCTAATGCCCCTAAAAACCTTAAAAGGGGCACTCAAACCACCATTGATTTTCAAAACACTTTCAATGTCCTGGTACATAACTTTGATCATATTAATAAACTCCAATCCAAAATTAAAATCATTTAAAGTTTTCCAAAGATATCTGTGCTCGACTCTGTCAAACGCCTTTTCTTGATCGATAGAAACAAGTCCCAAATCAACACTAGAAAGATTGCAAATATTTAAAATATCCCGTATAAGGCAAACATTATCAAAAATAGAGCGTCCGGGAATACAATAAGTCTGGTCAATATGGATGACTTCCCCCATCACCTTTTTCAGCCTATTAGCCAGGGCTTTAGAGAATATCTTCAGGTCAGAGCATAGCAAACTCACTGGTCTCCAGTTCTTTATATCTTGTAGATTACCTTTTTTAGGTAACAAGGTAATCACAGCTCTTCTGCAGCTTAAGGGCAACAACCCCTCAGTTAAGCTCTCATTGAGAACACCCAACAGGTCATTACCCAAAACTGGCCAGAACTCTCTGTAAAACTCCACAGGGAGCCCATCCATGCCAGGGGCTTTACCCCCCTCCATCGCTTTCAGAGCAGTGAACAGTTCCTGCTCACACAACGGCAGCTTCAGCTCCGCTTTTGAGCTCTCTGAAACACGGGGTAGACCTTCGTAGAAGTGAGCAGACAAATCATCATCGTCAACATACTCACTGCTGTACAGCCCAGTATAGAACCGTACGGCCCTCTTTCTTATCTCAGAGGGTTCTGTTAGCTCACGCCCATCTTCAGAGCACAAACAGTGAATGCAACGACTCTGACCATTCTTTATCTCAAGACTGAAAAAGAACTTAGATGGGGCATCCATTTGTGAAAGGTTTAAAAAGCGAGATCGAACCAATGCTCCTTGCGCCCTAACTCCCAATAGGTTTAAAAGAAAAGTTTTTTTGGATTTAAGAGTCTCCAAATACCTTTGCTCTTTGGTAGCATCAGCCAAATCCTGCAATTCAACTATTTCAGTTTCTAACTTTTTCATAGATCGTGTTATATCCCTGGTAACATTGAAAGTGTATTGTTTACAAAGCATCATTATTTTAACCTTCCCAATATCCCACCACTGACGCAGATCTTCAAACTCATTTTTTCTCGTCTTAAAATTGTCCCAAAAAAAGCAAAAAACATCTCTAAAATTCTTATCATTCAGCAAAGACGTGTTGAAATGCCAATATGCACTTCTGGCCTTTATATTTGCTATAAATACTTGACATGTAACTAAACAGTGATCCGAAAAACCTACTGGAGCAATTACACATTTTTTAACAATATTAAGATGATGCTTATAACAATAAAACCTATCAATTCTAGCTAGGGATATAACACTTCCCCTTGCATGTGCCCATGTATATTGTCTGACATCATTATTAACCCCCGCCATATATCACATAAACTGTGAGTCTCAACTAACTCGCGTATAACACGAGCTGAAGCAGCATGTGGTTCTACGTGATTCCGATCCAGTACATAATTTTCTGTGCAGTTAAAATCAGAAATATAATCCAGCAAAATACTCTTAACATCATTAAAAAAAATTAACTCTTTCAGCCCCAATAGTTGGAGCGTATATATTCAAAAAAACTAAATTGAATCTTTCAAATTTTCCTTTTAATAGCATGAGTCTACCTGGTATTACATGTTTCAATTCGTATGAAATAGGCAGGAATTTTTTGGCAAAAAGTACAGCCACCCCTCCTCTGACTGAACTCATATGAGAAAGCACTACTTCCCCATCCCACTCCTTTTTCCAATCGATTTCATTTAAACTATCACTGTGTGTTTCTTGAACCATCATAACATCCAAGCTCTTTTGTCTGATTAACTCAAAAAGTACTGCTCTTTTCTTTATATCCCTTGCACCATTCAAATTCAGAGTACCTATCCTTATCGTACTCATTAAATAGTGTTACCAAGAGATACAAAGTAAACAATAACTTAAAATAACAAAATGACTTATGTCGTTTCAAAACCATCCTCAATTTTTTGTTTTAGTTTCAACTTAGACACAAATTTCTTCAACCTAAACATTTCTTGAACAGTGAAATTCTCCTCACTGTCACCCCTCATTGTCATTGCAACTGAATCTATGAATAGTTTACGATCAGGGAAATACGTTTTTCATATTCTTTGTTTTCTGAAGGAATAATCTTATTTTTCCAAATGTGTATTCACCTTGATGATCGTACTGTCCATTTCTGCTAGCTGTTGCCTCAATATCAGACTCAACTGAGCTGCATTCAGTATCATCATTTCTATTAGCTGAGTCTACAGTCACCTGACCAGTGCTCTTATTCTTTAGGCTTTTCTTTACTCGTTTCCTTTTAGTAGAGGGAGTTTTAAAAAGTTCTTCATCCCTCAGCATCTCAGTGTCCAGACTTTCTTGAGCCTCAATAATTTCTGCAACAGCAGATACATTCTCCTCATCAGTTTCATTCTCTACATTATCTGCACCTATCGTTGTGCCATGAACGTGATCTCCACACTCTGCACTCTCTACACTCTCCACAGCTTCCTCAACCTCAACAGTCTCACTTCTCCTACTTTCCACATGCATGTCTTCCTCAGCAGAAGCAGCACTGGTGCCAGCAAAAGCAGTACTGGTCCCAGCAGAAGCAGCACTGGTCCCAGCAGAAGCAGCACTGGTCCCAGCAGAAGCAGCACTGGTGCCAGCAGAAGCAGCACTGGTGCCAGCAAAAGCAGTACTGGTCCCAGCAGAAGCAGTGCTGGTCCCAGCAGAAGCAGCACTGGTGCCAGCAAAAGCAGTACTGGTCCCAGCAGAAGCAGTGCTGGTCCCAGCAGAAGCAGCACTGGTGCCAGCAAAAGCAGTACTGGTCCCAGCAGAAGCAGTGCTGGTCCCAGCAGAAGCAGTACTGGTCCCAGCAGAAGCAGTGCTGGTCCCAGCAGAAGCAGCACTGGTGCCAGCAAAAGCATTACTGGTCCCAGCAGAAGCAGTGCTGGTCCCAGCAGAAGCAGCACTGGTGCCAGCAAAAGCAGCACTGGTCCCAGCAGAAGCAGCACTGGTCCCAGCTTCAACAATCTCACCCATCCTCTCATTATCTACAGTTTCAGCATCATTAACTCTCTCAGTACATGCACCTCTAATGTGTCCCTCTTTTCCACATCGGAAACATTTCATAATATCAGAGGTAACAAAAACCACATAATCAAAACCATCAACCTTAAATTTGAAAGCCACATTCAAATCGTCTGCATCTTTATTCAAAACCATATAAACCTGACGTCTGAAACAAACAACATGCTTAAGTAGCGGTGATTTACAACCAAACGGGATCTTTTTCATTTGGGACACTACTTTACCATGCCTTGAAAGCTCTGCTATCAAGAGTTCATCTTTAATGAACGGGGGAACATTAGACAGAATAACTCTTTTTGCCGGTTGAAGCAGCGGCATTACGGGAGTAAAGGTATCCTGTATAACAACGCCATTCTGAACAACACTATTAACTTTTTCAATAGTGTCTAGAAAGACAACAACAGCACTGTTCATGCGAGAAGCAGATAATATGCTATCGCAACCAACAACTTCTCCTACAGCCAAAACACATTGTTCCCCCGAAACATTATAGGCTACTCACAGGCGCGAGCTTGATACCGTGTCTTCGCGACAACCGGTCCAAACTCACGCGTTCTGAGGACGCCATTGCCACCTAGCAAACGCCGGATAGCGGCGAAATTCGTCCAGGGACGGACTGGGGCTAAAAAACATCCCTGGACTTTCTCCCAAATAGGCCCATCATCCGGCCATTCGCCTCTAGCCGTGTGCAACAGACACTAGACAGGATGTCCTGATACTATAATATGCCACAATACTAGCCTATCAGACAAGCTATTGATTCACAGCAAGTAACATCTCAAAACAATGATGATAATTGGGGTTGTGTTTATTAATGAAGCCTCCGCCTTCAAATAAAAACAAAAAATGTAGAATGCCATAAAATACAAATAATGAAATGTCACTGGCTACAGAAACCCCAAATTACACATAGCCTACTTGTAATTATAAAACATAGTTACTAGCCTATATACCAGGGTCCTTTTTGTATGCGAGGGCTACCTCAAGGGATAAAATAATCTAGAAGGGATTTTTGTTTGTTATACTCAAAAATATTTATTATACACATATAACATGGTGGTGCTTTTTTACTTTTCACCATCATATGCAAAATAATAAAATATCTTGATATTCTCGTTCAGACATACAAGTGTTTTAAAAAAAATCAACAATTCCTGAAAAAATATGAAAGTATTTATTGATTTTTTTTTATTTTCTATAAACCTATTGTATGTGTTATCAAAAACAGTAGCCCCCCCAAACATTTAGTATAAATATAAATGCAAAAATAAATAAATAAACTGCCATAACTTCTAAACAAAAACATTACTGCATAACATTTAATACATTTATATATAAATATAACAGCGTTTTTAATATGAATATATACAGGCACATTTCTGCCAAAAAAAGTTTATTTTACTACAGTTAATTCATAAGTTGTGGAGTGAAATGTCTTCTAACTGGTTTGTTCTCGGAACAATATTTCGCCTGTTTTTTGCGTCAATATGTTGAGAATATCAGTGCTGTTTCATCTGGCTTTTAAAAAGCTTAAATCACATAGTCATCTGTGGGTTTATAATAGAGATAGAGAATTCTGCGCTGAATTGAAATGCTTCTCAGTGGGTCGTGCAGCTCTGTGTAATAATGTTCGCGTGATCGAGATCAGCCCGCACAGCTGCAATTTGGCCGCGATCGCTTTTTGGGGGCGAGCTGATAATGCTCTGCGCTGCTCAGATCAAACAAGTTTTGTTCCGCTTTTTGAGCGTTTGCCATTTGATGTTTCTCATACGCAACGCAAATGACAGGGTAGGCTATAATTAAAGAGAGTTGGGTAATTTTGTAGAGGCAAAAGTGCAAATGTTTAGTTGCACCGGCACGAAAAAAGGTCGCAAAATTATACCATTTAGTCGAGGTCTGGAGCCCAGATTTACAGTGGATCGCTATTGGCCAGTTGGGGCTATAATTATAATGTGTTTAGCGAGTAACTCACAGGCATCACGTCGGAGACCACTAGCCTATAACTTAACTATTCAAATATGATGTCGGCAAATTTAAAAGTGCAGTATAGGTAGCCTAAGCCTTATAAAACTAACTTTCTGTCAGTGGCTGGTAGGCCGAGCTATTCTTCCTTAGTTGTTTTTTTTTTTTTACACGTAGCGTAGGCTTTAAGTGATCGTATTAGTGCCCCTGCTGTTGGCTGTTCATATTGCTTTATTACACTTTTTTGTGCAGATCCGACGGCCCTCGGTTGGACTTTTGCAGATTGTCAGATTGACAGTCCGTCCCTGATTATTTGTTTTATACTGGAGCGCCATCTATAGGCGGAACTGCAGAATACAAAACAGACTGTAAAAAATGACTGATCGACCACTTTCTTTGTTGAGAGTGAAGGAAAATGATCAGGGTGGAAAATAATAAACCTGTTATAATCATTTTACAATAAAGCCATTATTTTAACATAATTAGCTCACATGAACTAACACAGCAATATTTATTTGTTAATGCATTTATTACTTGTTAATGTTAGGCTAGTTAATACAAATGTTCATTTCTGAACGGGCAGGTGCTCATGAGCTGAGAAGTTAAATTGTTAAAGAGAATTCAGTCACAAGCATTAATAATTTGTTGTGGAGATTATCCTTCTTCTCCAGCATTACAGGAGATGCGAGAGATGCCAATCCATGCATTTAAAGAGACAGTTCACCCAAAAAGGAAAATTTGTATCACCAGGTTGTTCCAAACCTGTATACATTTCTTTGTTCTGTTGAACACAAAAGAAGATATTTTGAAAAATGTTGGTAACCAAACAGTTGTAGGGCACCATTGACTTCCAAAAGCTATGGAATATGAAACTATGAAAAAGAAATGAAACATGCTTTTGTAATCATTCTTTTAATAAGTGATCACAGAAAATATTTAATACAAAAAGAAAAATGTGAATATCTAGTTCATATTCCTGCTGCTCATCATCATCATCATCATCATCATCACACACTCTTCCTCGTGTGTGAATGAACATGGCCGCACTGAACTCTGGGCCGGTTCTGCTCGGGTCTCCTCTACAGAGAGAGGAACATCCAGAGACTGATCCATTTCTACAAAAGATGAACATCAACTTAAACACACTCTATTATTTCAGTGCAGATCTTCATTCAGAAACAAATGACACTAAACTCATGTTTTGACCGCGAGTGTGTTAATAAATGAATAATATGTTGTTTAAAGAATAATAATACCCTCAGAGGAACAAACAGAAGTCCTCATCATCTTCCAGAGAGCAGACACACAGCAGGACACTGATGGACAAACACTCCACACTGAAGAGCCTGGACAGGGAGGGACATTAACATTTACATTAACAGATAGGCCTACGGTGTGACAGTCTCGCGCCATCTAGCGGCGCTGTAAATCATGTAAACGTTCTCTAGTAGAAACGCGCGGTATTAGTCATGAATGATGTCAGAATAATGAGTGTATGTGACGAATGGTTGAAAAGCAACTATTTGCTTGAGACTAGACTTGACACTGAGACTTACAGTTACGTTATTAAATGTTAATTAGATAACAACAATGAGCAAAACAGCTTTTATTAATCACTGTTAGGGTATACTTAATAAAATACAAATGCTAATTTCTGAATTAGATGTTGAATTAACATGAACTAATAATAAATGCATGAAGTCATCATCGTTAAATAGTCCCATGTTTGTTAACTAATGAAAGCTTATTATAAAGTGTTGCCAAAAACTCTAAGCATCAGTTAGGCCTACATTTACACAAATCTCTGTCACTCAGCACTGATTATTATTAAACAGCAAATCTACACACAACACACTCGTTGTTATTGTAGTGGTGTTTTTAATTTAAAAACTAGGGTTGTTTGACTTCATGTTTTACAGTTATATTCACAATTATCAAAATAGGCTATATTCTGCACACAATAAGCCTGTTCGCTCTTATTAATTTACAAATAGCCATTTTTTTATAAGTGTTTAATAAATGAAAGATATGAAATAACTCACTTGTTGAGGAGTTCTGCATGATAGATGTACGTCTGGAGTTTGTTCAACTTGATTGTAGAAGAGATGCGCAGCAGTGTATGATGCTGATCCAAGCCCCGCCCACCGGCTGAAAAGCGGTCATTCGCTGGCCTGCTGAAAAAGTCACATATTGGCCTAGTCTATACTTCTTAGTCTCAAGACTGTGTGCTTGCGGGGGTTTTATGTTCAGAGGAAGAATTCCCCGTCACTGAGAGAAGTCAGGAAGTGGTTTGACTACTGTGTTTGTAGTCAAAACTCAAAAATGAGTTTATATTTAATTATTAAAAATTGCCATTATTTTATATGAAAACGTTTTTTAATTGTATTTTATTTAGAAAATATTTTAGTTTGTTTTTTTTTGTTTTTTTTATTAGATCAGATAACATTTTAAGCTGCCATATGTTATTACAATGTGCCCCACACGTTACAATGTACCCCACCTATGGGGCATGTTGTCACATTTCACTTCCATTTTTTCGGGGTATATCAAGAAAAAAGTATATACTGTATTAATAAAACAAAAACACATAATTGTACTTGACATGTGGGAAATTAATGTGGGGAAAAATAAATACTCTGAACCATAAGTAGATTTACACAAACTGAGAAAGTCAAAAAGCGTTAGGTTGTGCCCTGCTCTCCCCTACCTCTTTTGTTCAATGTTCCTCTTATTTCCATTGTGACCTGAGGACACATTGATTTTAAGCATCTTTTAAATGTAAATGTAATGTGAACACAGTGAAAATATGTATATGCATAACATCTCAGTGCATGCTATTTCCTCAGCAGGATCACTCAACAGTTTTCTCTGTCCCTGATCTGACTGGATCAGTCTCTGCTTGGCTGTATGCGTTTCAATATAGATGCATTCTGCCTCTCCACCTCACAATTTGCCTGTGCCCACTTAGGTGTAGTCTTTACATGCTGAATACCATTTGTCTTATTGTTGGA
This sequence comes from Vimba vimba, assembly GCA_022828995.1. NCBI lineage: Eukaryota > Metazoa > Chordata > Actinopteri > Cypriniformes > Leuciscidae > Vimba > Vimba vimba. Next base: position 31,341,708 of record CM040837.1, on the reverse strand, counting down.
ATTGAGTGGACATAAACTGTGGACCACAATCTGATCTGAGGGTGCATGGCAGACCATGACGGCTGAAAACTTCCTCCATACAGTCGAGCCGTGGCAGACTTGAGTATCGCATAGGCTACTCATATACAGCGGCTGTAGTAGTCAACTATCACTAGGCCTATGGACTCTCCTGTTGGCAGAGGACCTAAAATGTCAGTGGCTAGATCCTGCCAAGGGTTTTCAGGGTAGACGTGTCATTCTCAGTGGCTCTGGTTAATCAGGTCTCATCACATGACATGCCTCTCTGCATCCTTATCCATGTCAGGCCACCACACATTAGATGGACGTTTCTGTTTATCAAGGTATCATGATGTACAATGGGGATTATTTTAATTAGCCTACCATCTTAATGGATAGTACAATTTTTTTTGTTTGTTCGTATGGCATGTGCTAATTTGCATAAACTGAGAACAAATCCTTTTAACCATATAATTTTGAAAATAAATGACTAAATATGTAAGCATATAGTAGTAGTAGTAGCCTTTATTGTCAGTTAGTCACAAGTACCAGTGAATCAGTCATCCGGTCCTGCAGCCATTCTTGGCGCTGGTCACAGACCCGTCTGTCAGACTGGTGGTACAAAGCGTCAAAGGTGAGGGATGGGGGGGTGCAATACAGTAGACTAGACGAGGCAAGAGGAGCAAAGCAGGGAAGGTAAGGGAGAGGAAGGGAAGAAAATGCGACCGCCTTTGTTGAGAGCCAGAGGAGAGTATATAGTGAAATGTCTCCCGTCTGTACATTATATTTAGTTTGCAGAAGCCTTTCCTTCTAATGGAAATTTTCCTGAATTTCTCATCATATGCCAGTTTTGCAAGTAAGTTAATTGTCCTCTGAATCATTTTTTTTATTTATTTATCCTAATTCAGGTGATGATTGATTATGTATGTGATGACCAATAATGTGTACTTATCGCTGTAACAGTTCATCAAATCAAGTGCAGATTACTACGTATACTACAGGATACAAATGTTGTATTATTTAGCTTAGTATATGCAGTACTTATCATTTTTATTTGACCAAAGTTTCATTACACTATATTCTTGAATCCTCCCTGAAATACTGCTTGATACACAAATACACAACTTGACCAGCACACATTTGATTCTAATGCATCAGATTCAGCAGTGTATTAAAATGATATTCACAGAGCATCACATGGTTAAAGACTTTTTTTATTTATTATTATTGCAGCTATTTCACTGTGACAATATCACTCAAGCTAGTTCAAACTATGAGAAGGCACAGAACAATCATAACAAACAACATATTTAATATTTTAAGCAGACATTACGTAACAATTTATAAAAGTCATAAAACAAATATATAATTTGTATGAACAAATAGATATATTCTAAACTTACACAAACATACATTCAAAATAATTCCTTAACTATTATTCCCTTACTGAAAATAGTAAAATAACATGTTTTGACCATATCAATAAAGTGCAAAAGAAGCCGAACCAGCAAAGTGTGGGAAAGTTGACCATTAAAAACAAAAAAATAATGTCATATGTAATGCATGCAAGATGGAAGTGGCATTTCATGAGAGCACGACATGCACGTTTGATCATTAAAGAGGAAAGATCCCGACGTGAGTGTGTGACAGCTGGAGCTCGAGTTATATTATTATAAGTGAATGCAAAATCCAAAACATATTACAGTAAAGTGATCATTTGGTTTGCATAGATTAAAGCTTGAATTTTTAAAAGCTGAAGTGATTTCTTTGTTTTATTTATTACTTAGAATAAGTGTAACTCAATATTTTACATGTAAAGCTGAATAATTGATTAAAGTCTGATTAATTGCTGAAATAAACAATGATTAGTCAATTCATAGTTCTATAGTTTTAATAATTAATGCACCGATATTATATTTCTCAGCCTATTATAAAATGATATCGGCTGATACCGATAGTTTGGTTGTAATAAATGTACTTTTTTAAAAAAAGTTTTTTTTTTTTCCCCAAATGATGCTGCAAACTATTGCAGGGAACTTCTCATTTGGTTCACAACAGAGCTATTATATTCAACTGCTATTTATTTTAAAAATATATAATATTATAAAGCTGAAATGTTTGTATACAACTCAATTGCACATATAACACTGTTATGTGAGCGATTATTAAGTGACGTTGTTCAGAAGCTGTTTTATTGACATCTTTCCACGGTTGAAACACTGATTGAGTGATTACATGATTTTGGTGAGTTGTACTGTAACTTTCAACATGCGTTCTGATATTAATATGTTTTTCTAGATATAATTTGTATTAAAGTGGAAGAAAAGACTCGCGCTGCTGCTTGAACTGAGGCGCTACAGTGATCTGTCACGTCACATTTAAGAGCGTCAAAACGCCATTTATTGTTTGAATTTGTGATAAAATGGACAGAATTTGAAAAATGACAGTGTGCTTTCTTACTTCTAAAAAGAAACAAAGAGCAATTTGCGATTATTGGATGAGAGGCGCTACAAATAATGTTTAGTATAGGGGAAAACTGCAGACCTGCAACCCTGGCTTGAACTACGGGTGCTTCATTGGGTCAAATAAAGGCCGCTTTTGTGTATTAGGTTATTATTGTTTAAAAGCATTGTTGCATTAACCTGCCCTAAATTCAACAAGAGAAATTTTCTTCACACACAGTGAGTTTCAGTCTGGCCAGGATATAATCAGCAGCGGTTTTTAAACAATCAGCCGATAGTGAAAATACTGGCCTTTATCGTCCGATACCAATTATTGGCCCATACATCGGTGCATCTCTAATATTAATTGACAACTTCTAAATGATTGTCTTTCATTTTCTGGAACCCCTGCATTAGTGTCTAAAAACACAGTAACAGCATCATGCGTGGTTTTCAACACAGATGTTGTCTTGACAAAGACATTTGATGTTCAAGTTTTACGTGGTGTGAGAAAGTGACATACAGGCAAAAAAGCTTCACGGAATACAATCAGAGCGGTCAGACGAACGGATTTACAGAGACAATGCTGGAATAGGATTTAAAACCACATATGAAAGTAGCTTGAAATGTTTTTTGGCTTTTTTTTGCCGTTCAAACTTACTATGGATCCCAATATCAAATTTCACAAATTGAACAAGTGCTCGAACGTTATTTAGTGTTGAGGCACTCGGACATCCGTGAGAAGAGCGTCTGTATTTTCTCCAAAATTGTCATGTTGACGGACACACAATCACTGCAACCGGTCCCATCAATTTTTGTTGTGGTTGTTGAAAACACAGGACCTGTAAAGAAAACAATAGAAATCTGAGCTTGGTGAAAAACACAATTACAAGATCAAATGAAATAAAAAGGTGCTGAAGTTAAAGCTTAATTTATACATTTGAGCAGGGTATGGCAGTGTGTGGCAGCTGCAGATCATATACAAGTAATGTATTTTCATTGCTGGATTAACAGAGTTATATTACTACATGTAACATAATTGTGAAATAAAACAGAAAAGTAAATTAATTTGATCTGGGTGTAGTGTTGAGCGATATGCTCCATTTTCATATCATCCTATCATTCGCCTGTGAGATCGGTGATGCGCGATAATATTGTGAGGGGGCGGGGCTTACTTATTTGATCATTAACTTGCTTATTTACTCATTGATTTGCCTGTTTAATTACTTCGTTTTAGGCCTATATATGAGGATCCTTTTCCATTTCTCTAGCAAAGGTGGAGTGTTTATTAATAGGCTAAATCAGGTTATTTCCCAGTATAGTGAGGTAAAAAAAAATATCCTAATCATTCTTGTGATGTTAAATAAGGCATTAAAAACTGAAGAGTATTTCAACACGTCAGCGAGAAATTTAAGGACACATTATCTAGGGCTGACTTCTAATAGTCGAGGATTCGACGATTCGATTCGGAGAGGTCTGATTCGACTATGAACCTCATAGTCGAATAGTAGGGAAGTGTTATGCATTTATGAGGAAACAACAATGTTACGTGACAGTTCTCCATTACGCACGCGACCGCACTGAAAGCGGCACTAAAAGACTGCTTTAAAACTTTCACAGAGACCTCAAACAGAAAGCACAAAGCCTTTCTTTAAAACGAATTTCGTTTTGTATTAATTGTATCTTAATTTTAATCAGTGTTTCATTATCCAATTTCCTGGATTTACAGTAATAAATAAAAATATAACAGAGATATGCTATACGGAGGCGCAAGCCCTGCCTGGAGCTTAAGCTATCATCCATGAACCGAAACTCAGCATATAAGGTAGCCTACTCGCCTCACACACCTAAAAAAAAAATAGAAATATATATATATTATCTACAGAAATCTCTACTTTTAAACAGAACCATTCAAAACAAAATAAAACTATGTAATCCGAAATGTGCATTTTTCTCCGGCGCGTTCACTGCGAAGATCGCGAGTTAGTAGGCTAGCCTATCGTCAACTTCATCTTTGCAGCCGAAACAGAAAACACTTGTTTATTAATAAACAATTAAAATGTTTCATTGAAATATTTCACATATTCATAATCATTACTTTGGCTGGTTCTGGTTCTTAGTGACAGCTTTTAGGTGCCGTTTATGAACGCGTCCACTACGAGAGAGAGCGAGCGAGAGAGAGAGAGAGAGAGAGAGAGCGCGAGAGAGAGAGAGAGAGAGAGAGAGAGAGAGAGAGAGAGAGAGAGAATCATTTTTTTTTTACTTATTTTGAGGAATTGTAACCTAATAAACAAACATCTGTTAAGAGCGCCGCCACGTTGGATTGCGTAGAACGTTCACCGAATTCTTACAGAAATATGTTCTAATTTTGGAATAAATTTTGGAATAAAATATTAAGTGACCTTTTTGTCACTTGTAATGAAGCTTGCTTAGTGAAATTATTAATATCATGGAATGGTAATAATTGACGTTAGCCTGGATTGATGGCTCGCAATATCGCAATATCGTTGGATATCGTTATATAAAAAAGGTTCGACTATCAGTCGACTATGGCAAAATCTAACGAATCAGATTCGACTATGAAAATCCTTAGTCGAAAACAGCCCTAACATTATCCTCTCAAGTGTTACAGATACAGCATTTTGACTACTACTGCACAAGATGAGAACACGTTTTTATAATTTCTTAGGCCAAGAAAGAGTCAGAGTTTGTGATATTTTGTCCTATCAGTGCTCTCTCTATATGGATGCACTTAAATTCACAGTAAGGACGCTTTCTTGCCATATAGCCAGTGATGTAGTTGTGCCTGGAGAAGTGGGTATAATCTTAATGGCCGAGAAAATTTCCCTCGAGAAAATTTAGATTTTTCTGATCACAACATGTGCATTTTAAGGTGTTTTGAAGGCAAAAAAAAAAAAAAAAAGGCCACAGAAGCTTTAAAAGCATGTCAGTGGTCAGTAGCATGAAGTATTTTATCAGATATCAGATTCTTAAACATGAGAATCAGTTTAAATGTTGCAATGACTGATCCACACTATTACATTGAAATGCAGAATGTTTATATTGTTGACAATAAACAGTCACATATTCGAAACGGGAATGGATTCAAGAATTATTTTGCATAGATGTTACATTTCAAACAAACACCAATGCAATCCTTCCGTGTCAAGAGGCATATGAGCAATTAGTATGAGCATCAAAGATCAGTTTCAGCTACTTTTTCTTTCCTAAATTAAATCAATGTTTTTGGACTAATCTGTTCATTTAATCAATGGTTCAATTGCTCACTCATTAAGACAGGTCACTTGTCGCCACTTTCTGGCTTATTGATGCAAGTTGCGCAAACAAGTGGAGTGATACAAACAGTGAAAAGTCCCAGTGCTGATACTGGGGAAATAATCGAACACCTTCGAGGTAACGTTATACAAATATTTTTATAGGGTGCTTGTGTTGTTAAATTGAGCTTAAAGGGGTGATGAACTGAGAAATCAAAATTTCCTTGAGCTTTTGACATAAGAGATCATCATACTATAATAATATCCTGTAAGTTTCAGAACTGAAAACTACCTTGTTAGTCCAATAAAAGCTTTTATAAACATCAGGCTCAGCAAATGACTCGTTTTTCAAAGTGGGGAACTATGACGTCAAAGAGGATAAAACACCGCCTCCACAAAAGAAGATCAACTCCTACTTCAACACGGCCTGTTTAGCCCCGCCCACCGATTCGCCCAAACATGCTAAATAACATAGGACGACATGATGATTGCTAAACCGGATCGAGCTACTTCCAAGCAATAAACATGCTGTTAACTAAATATTGTGCAGCGCCAGTTTGTGGAGGAAGACAGTCATAAGCTTCCTTCGGATTCCAGCATGGTTAAACTTTATTAAAATCAGTTAATCACAATTTCCCGACACGGATCTGCCAGCATGTTAGTAACCATGTGTATTCTAATGCCTGATCTGCGATCAGTGATTTCTGATGTGTAATTATTCAAGTTCAGATATCTTTCTCTTAAAATCGTTCAATACTGTTTATGCATCAGTGACTAAACGATCAACTTCACATAATTTCTCGTAGTATTATGAAAATAATCTTTTTTAAACTGTTATTAAATTATATACAGAAAGCGATCAAAGAACGATCCCTATTCATTCGCCCAAGCTGTCAATCAAACAGCACAGCGCGAGCCGCGAGAGCTTATCTGGACACTTACCAAACTCGTGATGAAATAATGACACTGTTACACTACACAACGAAGCTCTTACTGTGTATTCACATCGTGTTTGCATTGTGATTTGGTGTAAGCATTTGTGAGAGTGCAAAAATTGCATTGCAATGATAAGATCTTTATTCACGCGATCAAGAGACTGTCTGTCATCTGCTCAGTCAGTGCTCATCATGCTGCAACCTTTCATGCGATGTAATAGATTTAGATATAATGCTTTAAACGATACTTTTCACGATTTGTTAATCTCGATAGCTGTAATAGTAAAAACGTAGTAAATGTTTTCGAGAGAGTTCATGTAATACTAGCTATTTCATATGCAAGCATGTCAGCCAATCACAGCAGTGGGTGTTTGCACTGCAGTCTCACAGCAGACACGCCCCTTAAAACAGAGCGTTCAAATCTGAGGCTGAAATCAGGCTTGGAAAAATGGCTTTTATTTATAAATTATGACAATTTTTGATGTAAAAATCATACTAACATTATAAGGGTACCCCAGGCAACATTATAAAATAATAAAATCCAGTTCATGACCCCTTTAAAGTTTCCACTGATTATTTATGTCAGTCATTTAAAACTTCAAAGGGAAAAACAGCTGTTTAGTTTAGCTACTTGCATCTTATCTCGCACTGTATGATTGTTAACTGAAGCATGGCGCTGGGATCCGCGCTCGGCACACGCTTCTGTGAAAACAAATATTTTGACATTGACGAGCGTGTTTGAGTGCTGAAGCAGCTCAGATGAGGAGGCTGAATCATTGCAGCACCAAATTAATAATATTAGGCAATTATTTCACAACTTTCATATATATATATATACACATATACATACATATACGCATACATATACATACATATACGCATACATATACATACATATACATGCATACATATACATATACATATAAATGACTGCGGTCGGGACCTTGGGGACCTCAATGGTCGGTACGGCCCTGACTGGGTGTGAGATTGGATTAACTACTAAATGATGCACATCAGAGAGGATTTAAAAGTGGGTATACGCAATGCCGACTGAAAAAGAAGTGGGTATACGCCGTATCTGCGTATACCCTGCAAGTCGATAGATAATAGCTTATTTACTTAAAGTCCAACTGAAATCAAAATTGACCCGCTTTACTTTGTTAGCGCATATTACTAGTCTTGTGGTGAAAAATTAATCCGTGCAAGTTAATACACAGAAAAAAATTGTTTGCCGTGGTAATATTTAATCAAAATCTGAAAAGTTACTTCCGGTCTGGAATATCTTTCCTTCTCTGATGACGTCGGTTTGACGGCTTGGTTTGGGAAACGCTTAACCACTCCCCTCAAACCGTTAGTCCGCTATGAGCGAGAGATGGAGAGGAGGAGCGCTAGAGTAAAACCCTGCCCTCTGTTCAATATTCCCTTTCACTTCAAATACGTCACAACACTGGAGAAAGGTAATTTGCAACTTCCGGTTCACGCGGACTTTAAGTTGAGAGATGCGCGCTGTTCGTCATGATGTTTTTGAATGATTGTAATCACTTAGAAAAGGAAGATACAGTTAAAGCGATTGAAGCGATTCCATTTTATTTGTCCATGGCACATGCATTTTGTTTCTTTATATGCAGCCCAATGTTATCCAATGACTTGCATTATTTAGGTGTTAGTTAATAAAATATTTGTTCATGTTAGTTCGCAGTACATTATTTAATGTTAACAGATACAACTTTGGATCTTAGAAATGTCTGCAAAAGTGCAACGTGTTTTAAATAATCACCAAGTTAAAAACGCATCTTGTATGATTAGTTTGTTTTCATTAAATTCTTAATTTTTATTATAGAAAAATAAATAGGGGCAATAGTCTGGAAATGCAAATACTTTTCCATACTCTGTATTCTGTTTTCCTTACTTTTCCAGACCTGGAAATTCTAATTCCATACTTTTCCTAACCGAGTAGAAACCCTGATAAGAACTGCAGTAATGCTCATATCCATTGATAAAAGAATAAATGTAATACATGCCTTCCTCCATCTACAGTAGCAGCAAAAAACCAAGATGATGATGAAGACTGGAATTAAAGCATAAAGCCAGAGTAGGTCAGAGGAGCTGAGAGGTTTTGGGCTGGAGGAGGAGTGTGGAGGAGCTGGACTGGAGGAAACTGGAGCTTCTGGAAGAGACAACAGGAACAGAGACAATTAGAGGACTTTAAACCGCAAAACAAACCACTCTTAACTATCACCTTAAAACATTACTGGCCAATCCTACTTTAGAAAATGTTACTATGTACCAAATTATCTGACGAGCTTTTGCTCTTTTCTAATCAAAGTCAAATAAGGATTTGTTTGAACCGATTCAAACGCAAAATTTCCAAGAAACAGTGCAAGGCAAGCCATATTTTTCATAAGGCTTTATACAAATCTTGAGGACTTCATGCTGTGGATCAAACAATGCGACAATGAGTTTTTACATCATTAACACTAGAACTACCAAGGCAGTCATTTTGACCGGTTTTAAATTTTACAGTGTAATAACTTTGTTAAAATAAAATCAATGTGGCTGTAGGATTCTGACTTTTCCTAAACATGTGTATATTTTATTCTGACACTGTTATTTTGTTAAAAATCACAAAACAGTTCTGACTATTTCTACCTAGAATGGCCATTATAGATGTCATAAGTCCGCTACATTTCCCGCCATTGAGAGCAGGAGCAGCAGCAGATAGTAAGGAGGAACTGGGGAAAAAAACAAAAACAAGGAGACATGTGCCAAATGTCACAAAGTAGTGTGTGGGAGCTGCACATGAAAGGCGGTGTTTACTTGTGTGGACTGTGCGCAAGCATCAGTGAATGATGCAGGATGTTTGCGCCGTTCAAATGAGCCCACTTGGAGGAAAACGTGTTAACCTGATTTTGTTCGTAAATATTTTTTGTTCACTGAAACTAATCGTTCTAGGCAAGGCATGTTTTTTCTTAGCCGGTTTTTGTGCCCTGTGACAGACATGATCTGCCTGCTCTCCAGCCCTGCCTCTGACAGCATTTGAACTGCAGTGCTTGTTAATGAATGGTTGGTGTATCTTTTGTATAACCCGACTGCCCCGCTGATGATAGAAGGATGTGGCATCAGGTGGGCATTTTTTGTTTTGTTTCTGCATTATAAGACAAGCAAATATATTCATCATCATTTTCGTCTTTTTTAATGAAGAAAGAATGCTTTCTTAATTCTCGATTTCCTTCACGCCCCCTCCTTGCCAGGTTCAGCTGAATGTCAAACCAGACCTTGCAAACCAGCCCGGCTGCTGTGTCTGTGACAGATACGTCAGCGGTCCAAATGGGAGGATGATGAGAACTGGAGTCTTTTCCAGCCTTGCGAAACTTTGAGGACGGCCTTGAATAGGTCGTTGGATGATTTGAATTCCCAATGATGTTGTATTTGGATATATAGCGGTTCAGTCCAGCTTGTAGGGAGAGAAAACTTGACACTGAATACTCTGCGCCTGATGTGTTTCGGACAGTGGCATAGAAAGCCCGCAGCTGGGTATTTAAAGCGTCTGCCCCGTCTCTCTCTACTTTGACTACAGACGTATTTTTGGCCTTAAAGGGATACTTCACCTCTGGAAAGATGAATGTGTATTTAAAATAGGTCATTTAAGTAGAAGAAATGTGAAGAAATTTTTGAATTTGGAGCTTTCTAGACTGAGAAAAGCCAGAAAATGTATTTTTGGCTTATGTGGATGAAAGACAACAACTCCCAGAATACACTTGCTTCGCTGCCTTAGGAGGCCACGCCTACCGGTAAGAGTGCGCAGTTGAAAACAACAAGGCTAGCCTACGTGATGAGTTTGCCAGGGATATAGAGATCGTCCAAAATGTCCAGGATTCGGCTTTTGCGTTCTACAGTCGCCATTCATCATGTTTACTGTGGCGAGCAGGACGAGACTGACGGCCGCGGGAGAACGGCGCGAGGCCGGTGGCATCATTACTGAGACGCGCCGGTCTTGCATCTCTCACGGAGGAGCAGGAATTTTCTTAGCAATGGTAAAACGCACATCAACCGATCACTTGTTTAGCGTTCATGTAAACACTACATTCAGATTCACCAATCGGAATGAATTCAGTTAGATTGAAACAAAAGGTGTGCATGTAAACAATGAATGGCGACCGCAGAACGCAAAAGCTGAATCCCGGACATTTTGAACGATCTCGCCCGCCGGACAACTCCGGGAAAAGGAGGATGGTAACCCCTACTACTCAGCTTTCTCCTACTACTCAGCTTTCTCCACATTACAAGAGCCTGCTAGCTTAGCTTCCAAAGAAAGACGGCTGACACTGTGTACATTCTGTGAGTGAGATCCCTCTATGGGCGGGTTGAAAACATGCGGAACAGCTCCTTCTACTGGCTGTAGTCTTTAGCCTCTGGCCAGAAAATCCAGACAAAAAATACATAAATCTCTCGTCTCAGGGGGATATGAGGGGGGAAAGCATGGTAATTCGAAAATACTACAGGTTTTCTACTAATACAAAGCTTAATGCTAAATCCTGAAGTATCCATTTAAGCCAGTCGTTAAACACATTGACAGCCCAAGCTGTTGTTTTTTTGTGTTTTTTTTCATGTTTTTCGCCCTCGAGTCTGTCTAGCTGTTCTTCGCTGATTGTTTTATGTCTTTTGTTGTTGCCTGCTGCTTTTGATGTCCTCTTCCTTTTATTTGTTTTTTCATCTGGGTTATCCAATACTGCCGTCGCCCAGTTGTTAAAATTTTCATGTTCACCATAAATATAAAAATTTACTTCCGGAAAATCAAAATTGTCTGTCATTTTTTTTCTTGTTATGAATTGTATCCTATTTTCCGTTATTACAGTTAACTACGCGAAGTGATGTGGAACTGTAATGCGGTCAAGACCTGCCTGGAACTACTTTAGCTGTGCGTTTCCCTGAAAATAATTGCACACCTTAGAACGTTCGTCAACCAATCAGATACAAGCATTCAACGGCCCGGTAGTATAAAATGAATATTATTTTATTGCATTTGTATTAGTTGTTTGAAGAGTAAAAAAAAAATAAAAATAATTGGTCGGTCTTAAGGCAGGTCGTCAGACTAAAAGAAAAAAAAATGAAATAATTGGGTCGGTCCTAAATTGACAGGGTCGGTCGGGTTACGGCAAACAAGACTATTTTTAAGGATGGCCTCAGTCTCTGCAGTTTCAGATCATGTGCAAACTTCCATTTATCAAGATACAAACATATGATAAAATGCTTTACATTGTGTCATGCCAGCACAAGTAAGAATTTTAGCGAGTTAAAGAAACTTAATGAGCAGTTATGCAGGGTTTTATCCGGCATTGACATTTTTTTGTTGGCCGCCAAAGCAAATTTTCTGACACTTAAAAACAAACCCATTTTAACAAATCAAACCTTATTATAAAACGTTAGTAACAAATAATTTATTTAAAACACCTCGAAAATGCTTACACCATTTAGAAAGAGTGGTTAGTAAGATTTAGCCTTAATAATATACAGTATTTGCAGGTTATTTATATGACAATGTGTAGACAAATTACCCGAAAAATCATTTAGTTTAGGCTGGAGTGAGGTGAAACCAGAACAAAGCAAGTTGTTGTATAGCTAACTGCTATATTTTTCAAAATAAACTTTATAATGCTACTTTAAGAATTCTACTTTTTAATATTAATATGATTATATACCAAATTAATTATCAGGTCTAGCAAAGAAGGATTTTTATCTTACAAAGCTATGAAATCCAGTGGTAAAATCAGCCTGTTTTGACCATTAATATTGTCTCTCATAATCTTGATTCTGTTACATTACAGGCAAACAGATTTATAATAGTAATATACTCACGGTTTACAACAAGCGTAGCATTCACCTCAAACACCCGATTAGCAGTGATGACTCGTGCTGTATAGAGGCCTGAACTGGACCGGTTCACTTTCAGAAGAATCATGGACACATTTCCTCCTTCAACTTGCAGATGTTGAGGTGTTTCGAAGGGGTCACAGATGAGAACAGCGGCAGGGGAACAGTAATGTGCAAGCAAGTGTTTTCCGTTGCTTTCTCTTTCAAAAATGATTCTGACTTCATCGACTCTCTCCAGTCCAGTTTCAAAGTGCATGAAAACATTTTGTCCCTCTGTTGCCTCCAACCTGGACCCAGCAACGTACGCAGCGACTGTTTAGAAAGAAAGACACAAAGGAGGAAATGATTTACTATACTTTAGAACAAGTTTTTGGCTTGTTCATTCCATGATTTTGTATCTTTTTTTTCAGATGAACAATGTATTAAAGGTGTCATGAATCACGTGTGATATTTTGACATAAAAGTTGTTTTACTATAGAAATATACTGCATGTTTGAGACCACAAAAGTCCTCCTCGATGCAAAAATAGCATTTGTTAAAACCTAGATACAAAAGCAACTCGTTTTGTTTGGATCACTGTTAAGTCCTTCTGCCTAGGGTAGTTATGTAACAAAACTTAAAATAATTTAGTTTGTTTGAGCGCCGTCTCCAGTCCCACTACTCTTCAGTCCACAATTTTTACAAAGCAATTACTAAGGCTTATTTATAAAAAGTAAAGTACATAACGTACGTACATACACACATACATACATACACACCTACACTGTATACATACATACACTTTGTTTTGATTAACCACATAGTGACTTTTTGTTTTGTTTATATATATATATATATATATATATACACACACATATACACACGTCACTAAGTGGTTAATCAAAACAAAGCAAATCAAAGAACATGAAACAAAAGACACAGGGCTAACCAGCTCCCTCTCTCTTAAAAAAAAAATACAGAGTAAGCCCCTTACAAGTTTGCAGTTTTAACATTAAGTGACATGGCATCACTTTAGAAACTAACGCGTGGGAGAAGGCGTGTCTGGAGAACATGCATCTGACATGCACATTCTGCATTGGAATTTAAAAGCTGGGATTGAACGGGTTCATTTCGAAGCCTTTCACCTAATGAACATGAGCATGAGCATGAACTTGAGCACGAGCATGAAGAAAAAAGAAAAGAAAAACACACGCGAGCCTACTCAATGTAAATTCAATTAAATGGGCCCAGTTTAATACCGGGTTTCGTATCCATTCCCTATGAAGTCCACACAGAAGTGTCCACCTACCTGTAGTACAGACAAAGAGCCAGGCTACAGTGATCATCTTGTAAAAGAAAAAGCTTCAAAACACAAAGGCCCAAAGGAGTACTTCAGTGTGGAAGCAATATGGCGTGTCTCAGCACCCACAGGAAAAGAAGAACAACCAGAAAATGTCTAATAAGGCAGTAGACGGGCTCTGGAACAACCCACAATAACCATAGACAGTGACATATGGAGTGGAGCGGTCAATCATATTCAACGGCTCTGCTCCTTACATGACAACATGACCAATCACGGTTTGTTTTGTTCAACGACGTCAGCCAATAAGATGAAGACTCTTTTGCCGGTGTGGCGACGTGATGAGTCCCAGCTTAGGACCCCAGTAGTATGCCTGATCTAAAAGCGGTTCTCGCGATTCCTAATGTAATCAATCAAACTTTAATTCAAAGCCATATCACCCTGTAGCCCAAGACTGGTTTCCACTGAAGGCAAGCAGGGCTGAGACTGGTCAATACCTGGATGTGAGACCAGGTTGCTGTTGGAAGAGGTGTTAGTGAGTCCAACAGGGGGTTGGCACTTCTCGTAAAAATAAGGGATAAAAAGCCGCACCCACGCCAACAATAGATTTCAGTTTTTCTTTTTCTTTTTGACAACAACAACAACCAAATATTCATTAAGAATTCTGCCTGACAAACTAATTTTAAAGTCTAAATTTAGTGACGGCAATTTCAAAACACTGCTTGAAGCTTCGAAACCTTTACGAATCTTGTTCCGAATCAATGATTCGGAGCGTGTATCAAACTGCCAGAGTCACGTGACGAGGCTTCATTACGTCAAAACTGTTTCAAAACACTTCAATGATTCGCCGCTAGGAGCTTATCTCGGTCAACCCATGAATCATGAGTCACTGAGAACAAATGAACAAGTGTCTGTGGGTTTTACCTGACCTCTGATCAGTTTTATACATTTGTAGACGTTTTAATTAGACATTAGTAGAATTAAAATGAATAATGGTAGTTAATTTTCTCTTACTGTTTAGCTGAGCCATTCATAGAACAAACAAAACAAACCCTGACAATTGCTAAAATAACATAGGCACTTGATAATCTTATTAGATGGTAGGATAATTGCATTTGAAAGGTTTTACTTTCAATATGAAAAATTGCAATAGATTTGTAAAAGGTGTTTTTATGCATGTTTGGCCCGGATTTTTGTTGCAGTTACACTGTTCTGACCACTGGAGCTCAAAGCCACGACACACACACACAATACACCACATTTGCTTCAACTGTTTCAGTTTCACGAAGCCTCGATCTGCCCACCACTATCTAAATTCCGAGTTTTAAAAGAAATGCTCTTTTATATTACTTTAAAACGTCATGGCATATTGTATAGTCTACTATTTATTAAACAACGCAATGTGTTAACTGTTAAATATGCAGTATGTTAGTCTAACATACAGTCAAATTTAGGTTATATCTAATTAACATGAACATCCTAATCAGATGTGAATATATTTTACTTACTTGTAACAGCGAGGAAGACTGGAAAAACCAGTTCATCGTTTCAGTTCTTGCGAAATGGCGCACTGTCTGACTGACTGCTTTTATAGTGTAGCCTACCACACAACGAAACACCCTCCTCCTTCTTTACAACATAACAGCCAATAGAGAATGTTGAGCTACAATTCTGCCACATTGATTGGCTGGATGAACCGCCTTTATAGGCAGAAGTGGTTTTTACTGTGGTTTGGCAGCAGGAAGTTCCCTTTTGACATGCTTTATATAGCCTACTTTTTGGTGTTATACACGTAGTAGCAATGAACCCAACTGAAATAACTGAACTTAACATTCACACGCAATTACACTCAAATTCCAGTGTTGTTGTAAATTGTGGATTGTTCGCTTCGTACATTCATTTTAACAGCATTAAAGAGGGCAATATGTATGTGTGTGTGTGTGTGTTTTAAACATTTTATATACTATTTATTATAAGAGGCAATGTGTTTACTATTTGTTAAATATGCAGTATGTTAGTCTACCATATATTGTCATATTTAGGTTATATCTAAATAACAGATTCATACTCTCGGATGTAAATATATTTTACTTGTGACCGTGATAAAGGTTGGGGAAAACCAGACAGAGGCTGTTTTTGCGAAATGGCGTAGGAGCCTAGGAGGATCTGCAGTGTGCAAAATGGGGCGGGGCTGCACTTCTATTTACTCTGATTGGCTCGGTCGTCTTTCATAGGTATACAAGGCTTGTTTGAGACAGCCATAGATGTATATCTCTTTCTTTATATGGCTCTGGTTTGAGATGCGCCTCGCCTTGCCGGTGTTGTGCCGAATTCTGACCCCCGCCAAATTATTATCCCCCTAGTATTGGTTTAGGATTAGTTGTGGGGAAGGGGTTAGGATTAGGCAATCAGGTACTGACTTCAACGAGGGGAGTAAGAATTTGTCATTGGCAGGGAGTCGAAATGCGGCACAAGTTAGACCGGAAATGTATGCGAGAGTTTGCAAAATGTTATCATTCAACTGAACTATGGGCTATATGCATGTTAAACATGGCCATAATTACGACTTAAATTAATGAGTCAGAGCTAGAAATGTTGCCTATATATTTAAAGCTTCATTTATGGGGGGAAGAATAATGACAGACACAATATGCAGGTTTTTGAAGAATGATGGAAAGGAAAACTGTTTGCTTAAATGACGGAAACAGCACGAATGGATGTGAATTCAGGAAGGGAATCAGCAATAGATCTAACAATAGTTTCAGATAAATTAGGAGGAATAATAAATTGTGAAGTATTCAATAAATGTACAGTTGTGATCATTTTCCTATAATATGTACAATTGTAGGCTAAATACTGAGATAAGGAGGGGAAAACAAGGAAATGCAAGTGGAAGTTTGAAAAGGCTAAATGGGAAAAATACAAAGTAATGATGAGTGAGGAAGGAATACAAATAAATTGAAAGGAAAAAATATAGAATTAGTTTCAGTGATATAGAATGATGCAAAAGAATTAGTCCCAAAAAATAAAGGAAAGAGGGAGGAGCAAATTGTTCCATGCTGGAATGAGAAGCGTTCAATAGCAGTAAAAAAAAAGGAAAACATTTAAAACACTGAAGAAAACACATAATTGGGAACATATGGCAATATATAAGAAAACTCAAGCATGAAACAAGGAAAGTTATAAGGGAAGTAAAGAGAGAGTATTGGAGATCATTTTGTAAAGAAATTGGTACTTCAGTTAAGGAAATGTGGAGCATGATTAAAAAGATGACAAAGTGATAAAGAGAAAGCAGAAATGTTCTGTGTTTCGTCAACCAATCCGCCAAACCATCCTCAGCTGATGCGAAATAGCAGGTTTTTCTGTTGAGAGCGTGTTTAATAAAGCAGGAGTCTCTTTTCTTTGCAGGATGATTTAGGACTCTGAATCATAATTTGAATTCTGAAACCTGACACCATAACCACACATCAAATCTGCAAAACCATACACTAAGTCTCAGCATTTGACACAGTTTTCAGTTCCCAAAAAAAAAACTTGTTGCAAACCACAACAATCCTCTATGTAACACACAAAAATCTAACAGGAACTTGATTTCCTTTTTTAAACACAAATACCACATTATTCATCAGAGCCTCACACACACTCCTCACATGTGCAACCACTCATTGCTTTACTGAACACCAAACAATCATGGCTTTAGAATAGGTCAAAGGACAAGTTATAGGTTTTTCGGACTGTGTAATACTGTATTCACAACCACAAACGCTTACAGTAAAAATAAATGAAAAGTTTGCTTTCAATCTTGCTTTCGTGTTTACCGTGAATTTTTCAACATCTCTCTGCCAATTACTTTCAATCTTGTACAGAAATGTACATAGGAGCTCATGAAAGAAGAGCTTTAGGTTTTGAATAACTGTGTGTATATGATATATCCAAAAAATATAATATTATAGCAAAGGTGTTTGTTGCAAAGACATTTTGTTTGTTGTAAGACAAATGTTTGCTTTTGAGATGTGTTTGATCATATTTTGAATGCAGTGCTTCATTTTGAAAGAGATGTGCGGCATTTTGTGTGTGCAATTCTTGGATTTGTGTGTAAAGTTTTGAAAATGTAAGCATGCTGAAAAACTAATCAAATTTATTCTTTATAAATTCTGCAACCATCTCTTTTAATTGTCCCCCAGTTTCAGTAGTCTCATCTGGTTGAGGATAGCAGTTTCCCCACGCTATTTTAATAAATCAAGTTTTTCTTTGCAGAAGGCAGAAGATAGCAGTGTTTCGGCCCGTCTCAATTGCCTTATTTTCAGTCACTGCCGCATTACAGGTGGAGATACGAGAGATGCCAATCCTTTTAAAGAGACAGTTCATCTATAAATGAAAATTCTACTCTCCCTCAAATTGTTCCAAACCTGCACTGTAAAGAGGTTGCTGTAAATTTTACAGTAAGTTACTGGCAGCTGGATGCCAGTAAGTTACTGTAAAATGTTTTACAGTATCATTACTGTATTTTCACTTACAGTATACTGTATCATTTACTGTACTTGCATTTACAGTATTATTACCGTATTTTCATTTACAGTATTAGTATTGAGTTTTTTTTTTCTTTTCTTTTTTTTAATTTTCATCATTTAAATTTTCTTTTTTTAATTTATGTTTACCCCACCCCCCAAAAAAACACAATAACTCACAAACATTTGTCCTTATAATATTCTTTTTAATCGTTGAACATTTTGTTTTAGAAGTACAAATTACAAATCTTGACCTTTAGGAGCCACTAGCTGAAGAAAAAAAAAAGGCAACATCTCCAAAGTCCATAGAATTAATCTCCTGGTGACCATTTGTATCTGCAGCATGGCAAAAACGTACACACACTGAAAAGCAAAACAGGCCTTAAAACAATAAAATACAGTCAAAGTCAGTGTTGTGTTGTTACATTTCAGTAATTTTGCCAGTCAAAGTTGACAAGCTCTCTGATGAGAAACACTGAGGGTTTCAGGCTGATGCTTTTCTTTGGACCTTTCCAGATTTCCATCTGATCTGTGCCTTTGGTGTTTGGTGCCATCAGGGTTGACTCTCAGAATGAACCTGCAAACACAAGCAGCGAAAAATATATAATTTTTTCAGACCGGTGTTGGCAGAATTTTCCCTAACCCTCAAACTTGATGCTGCATGTACTTTGGCGTTAATAAAAGCACTACATCTGATTCTGAATCCACCTACAGTAGTGGTGGGGGGAAAAATCGATTCTGTTCAGTGTCGCGATATTTTGCGCACGCAATTATATTGATACAGTAGCGCAAAGTATTCCAATAAAGGTTATAAGGCTGTGACGGTGGCAGTTTTTTTTACCACTGCAGTGGTTGGGGGGTTATTATGAAAATTGAAATAAAAAAATGTAGTTTATTCGAGCAAAAAAGTCTTTATTTGAGCAATTCCGTCAAAGAAGCAACACAAAGCCTGTAAAGCATTCAAATACATATCAGTAAATATTAGAAACTTACATAATAGAAAAGATAAATCTATATATAAAAAAAAAACTTTCGTTTAATACTTCCACACAAAGACACGTGATTCCACATGAAGCCATACCGCTCTGTGCTTTGAGAGGGATGACACGAGGAGGAAAGAGACCATCAATCTATTTTCTGATATCTTCATGTTTTCTACTTGTTGTAAAAGGTATGAAAATTGAATTTAATCTTCCACAAGGGCAAGACATTTAAGCTATGTTTGAAATTGCGCTGCCAGAGAGAGCGAAACTAAAAATCAAATAAACTTGACGCGTCGTACATGTCTAATAACAAGCAAAAACTGTGTTGAAATGAATCTGACGTGCAAGTAAAAATGTAGGCTATCTGTCCTACAACGTTTTTCTACTTTACCACAGTAAAGAATGTGAATGTAATAGGCCTAAATAAAAGCAAACCAAGGAAGAAACGTTTATAATCCCCTTCGAAAATCGAGACGTAAGTGAAGATTTTGGGAAAAAAACAAGGTATTACATGCAGGGATGAGTCACAATTTTTGGATATTCGATTAGTTTATTTAATTATAGAATTATAGTATATCGAATAGGTTGTGTAATTATTCTCTAAAATAAAATCTCCATGTTTTTGGTGCTAATGCGGTGGTGACGCGTTCATATAATTACGTTCTGTAATAAGGTCCTGTGTCCTGAATGTTCAAGGACAAATTTTTTGCACTAGCCTCCAGTAAATGTGTAGAAGATGTTCACAGATTTAATGTGACATTTGAAGTGAGTTGAGCAGTCTTATTTTTTGTAATGTCTTTGAATAATATGGGGGACATGAATCGCAATATATCGCAGAATCGAATCGCAATACTTGCAGTATCGCAATGTTAGGAAGCGCAATAATATTGAATTGTGGCCCAAATATCGCAATACTATTGAATCATCAAATCTTTGCCAATTTCCACCCCTAACCTACAGGGATGGTTACCCCATAATACATTACATTAAAATCATTAAAGCTTCATTCTTTTTCAATACATTCCTGTAGCTTAGATTTCCAGGGAATGGATAATTTAAATTAAACTTAATACAATGTAAGTTGCTTTGGATAAAAGTGACTTCCAAATGCATGCATGTAAATGTAATGTAATGTAAAAAAAAAAATATATATATATATATATATATATATATATATATATATATATATATATATATTGGTTTACCTGATTCTGCATTCGACAAAATAGACAGCTAATGCTGAAGAGTCGTCTGTTAGCAGTTGTAACTGGATGATGATTCTGCCCTTCATTGTCAGCATCCATGTTTTTGCTTTGAGAACAGACTCTCCTGAAACAGACAAAGTCACAGCAGCATTTTAGTGTTATAGTTTACAGAAAAAAACTAAAATACAATAACAGAACTTATTACTAACAACAATAACATGTGGGGTGAAGATGAGGTAAGATATAATGTTGTATGGTGTTTATAGTTTTTAATCAATTAAACAACATTAAAAATATTAGTTAGCAAAACTTTGCTATATTGATAATGGTATATTGCTAACCCTTTCCTCCTCCTTCTCCTCTTCCTTCTCCAACGTCAACCCGTTCTGTGTATTAGTGGAGAGCGTCAGCAGTGATGTACAGTCCGGAGGGAATGGCCGCTGCAAATTCAAAATAAAGAACAGAAAAGAACATGTTTGCCTGCTTAACTAATGCATACTTCAGCTAATTTAGTTGATGTCATCTTACTCACCTGTAGATGTTATCACCATTACGAAGGCAATCACAAAAAAGACTCCAAAATACACCTCCGACATTTCAGACGACATAATTCAGACCACAAACTTGAAAATAAAACAAAATATGAAATTAACAATGGTGTTGGATAAAGGGTTAGTTTACTCAAAATTGTAAATTCTGTCACCATTTACTCACCCTCAACTTGTTCATAACTTCCATTAAATTATTTAATGTGCTGTATACAAAAGAAGATATTTTAAAGAACATGAGCAACCAAACAGTTACTGGTCCCCATTGACATCCAAAGTATTTTTTCTATTATAGAAGTCCATGCGGACCAGCCACTATTTACCAACATTATTCAAAATATCTTATTTTAAGTTCAGACGAAAGAACTTCATGCAGGTTTAGAACACATTGTGGGCGAGTAAATGATGACATGCATAATTTTCTGTTTAAGGTGTACTACGTTATCCCTTTAACTTAGTTTTACTCAGTATTTACGTTGTACATCTGCCAAAAAGTTGTGAAAGAGGAGACAGAACATACCAAAGTTATTATGCTTCTCTGTTTAATAAGTTTACTTCGGCTAATTTAGGTGAAGTTGACCATAACGTTACATACCAGTTGATGTTATCACAATGAAAAGGCTCCAACACACTCCATCGTTGCAGATGGCATTATCCAGATCACAAACCTGAAAATAAATCATATAGGCCTACGTGAAAATATTGTTTAAAACCCGCACTTTAACAAGGGTTTCGTCTATCTCACTTTACCTCAGTATTTCACGTTGAGTTCGCTGTTAGCTCGGTTAACGTTACCGACGACTCCGCCCGCCTGATGAGCTAACTTGCGTTAAAGAGGCAGAGGAACACACAACCATTATTTTTTATAGTTTTAACTAAAGAATATTTCGGCTAATATAGGTGAACTTAACTTACTCACCAGTTAATATTATCACCGTGACAGCGACCCGGCCGACAGTCAGGAAAAAAGACAGTAATAAAGGCACCAAAAAACCATTCTGACGACAGTCAGGAAAAAAAGGCACTAAAACCATTCAGACGAAAACAAAACGATACATCATGTTAGTTTGCTGTTAACATAAGTAAAAACATTTGAAAATGTTTGTTTTACATAAAATAGAAATTATATACTAACCTTTTTGGTGAGATACATGATCTTTTGTCTAGCATTAACTGCCACTTCACCCCTCAAAAAAACACTTGAAAAGAAATCCCTCTTGCCATTGGTCAGTTTTTCGCGGGCAAGTTCACTACTGTAAATTGATTTACAGTAGTGAAGAATTACAGTAGTGACCCTATATTTTCCCATAATCCTTTGCTGTTTACAGTAACATACTGTATACATATTTTACAGTATCTTACTGTACATATTACAGTAAAATACTGTTCAAATTACAGAAATCCGTTACAGTGTGTATAAAGTTCTTTGTTCTACTGAACACAAAAGAAGATATTTTGAAAAATGTTGGTAACCAGACAGTTGTAGGGCACCATTGACTTCCATTGTGTGGAAAAAAAACTATGGAGCCATGGAATAAGAAACTATGAAAAAGAATGAAACATGCTTTATGTTATCATTCTTTTAATAAGTGATCACTGAAACTATTTAATACAAAAAGAAACATGTGAATATCTAGTAATGAATCAGTCTCTGCTGCACCTGTTTTTGATGTTTTTAAAAACATTAGGATAGTACCGCCGTTTTCTGAGAGAGAGGTATAGAGAAATATTTTTCTCATTTTGAACGTGACGCAGAGTCACTAAAATGGCCCAGAGAATTTTGGACGTTATTGTTGCAATGTGTTTTAACAGGGAGAGCACAGGAAGTTTACTCTGCGCTAATTGTTGAGCAAAGCCGTGATTATGAAACTGTTAAATCTGCACTACTGAGGCATATCGTCAGATTTAGAAGTTTTTTTTTAATCTGAGAAGTGCACTTATCTTGAATTTGCCAGAAAAAAAAAAACATGTTTGATCGTTGGTGTATCTCAATGAAAGTAAGCACTAAGGAACAGTTTAGAGAGTTCCTTTTGGAGGAATTTAAACATTGTGTACCGAATGCTGCTGCTATTTAAATGAGCATAAGGGGAGTAAATTGTCAGATGCTGCTCTCATGGCTGATGAATTTGTTCTTACTCATCAAGGTTCGATTAGCCATTTAAATGATCTGCATAGGCCTAAGACAAGCGTTTTGGGTAAGAGCAAAACAACTGTTGTACGTCAAAATGTTGCTTCTAATTTTTCCCCTGATCATGCTGTTGCTACACGTGTTGAAGGAGAGATTGTTTTTGCTTTTATTGTAAAAAGGCAGGACATCACATTTCTGATTGTGTGATTCTTAAGAAAAAAAGAGAGATCTGCTAAGACTTGGCTTAATTTCTACATCACGTGAGAACCATAGTCCTGTTCAATTTGTGAAAACGCAGAAGGATATCTCTGAGGTGGAGAATGTTAAGAGTCATAATGATTATGCACCATTTCTTACAGAAGGGACCCTTTGCCTGGCTCTGAGAAGACTGTTCCTGGTTGTATGCATTGAGATACGGGAGCCTCACAGTCCTTTTTTTGGAAGGACTTCTGCCTTTGTCTGATAGTACTGCTACTGGAACTCATGTATTAGTTAGAGGGTTTGAGTTGGGGTTTATGGAAGTTCCTCTACACCGCATTCATCTTAACTCAAAGCTTGTGTCAGGTGATGTTGTTGTGGGAGTTCGTTCAGTGCTTCCTGTCCCTGGTGTCACTTTCATACTTGGAAATGATTTAGCAGGGGGGAAATGTGTGGGTAAAGTCAGATGGTTGGGTTCCGCCTTTAGTAGTTCCTGTGGTAGGAAAAATGTATGACTCCCCTGACTGTCCTAACTTGTCTTGACTGTCTCCCTGCATGTGCGATAACTCGAGCCAAGGCCAAGAAAATGAGATCAGACGAAAGGGAAAATATTCTTAGTGATACTTTTATTTTTTGTGAATTCCTCTCAGCCAGAAAGTAATACTGTGTGCACTGGTACTGGAGATGAGATCCCTGTGTCTGAGTTACAGTCTGTCATTGACAATGTGGAAAAGTCTGATTCCATCCCTGAAAGTTCTTTTGGCTGTGACCATGTTAATGCTTGTTCTTTATCTCCACTTTATAGTGTAAGATGAGATGATTGAGATGGACTAATCAAAGAACAGCACCCTCCAAGATCTGTTTTCTTTGGTGAATGAAGAAGGAGGTGACCAGAACTCATTTCCTGTCTACTTTCTTAGAAACAAATTGCTCTGTAGGAAACAACCCATGCATTCTGACATTTTACTAGATCCTAGGATCCAAATTGTGGTTCCTGTTACTTTTCGTCAAGCCATCCTGCAGCTGTCTCATGAGGTGTACGAAAGACATGGGTGTACGAAAGAATTTTGCTAGTGTAGTTACTCCTTTTGACTGATTTATTGAGTCCAAAGAAACCATTCAAGTGGTCAGAACAATGCCAGTGTGCTTTTGATAATGCTAAAGCCCTGTTAGCCAACGCTCCTGTACTTGTTACACCTGATTTTAAGAAACTGTTTCTACTTGCAGTTGATGCCAGTGCTTATGGTGCTGGCGTGGTTCTTTTACAAGAAGATGCTGATGGAATTGAACATCCGGTTAGCTATTTAAAAGAAAACTGTACATCAGCAGGCTTATTCAACTATTGAAAAAGAGGCTTTAGACCTTGTGTTGGCTGTTCAACATTTTGAGGTCTACCTGAGCTCAATTTGTGGTCTCATCATAGTTTACTTCACAATCCTTTAACCTTTTTAGACCGAATGCGTGGTAAAAACCAAAGAATTATGAGATGGAGTCTTATCTTACAACCTTTTCATCTACTGATCAAACACATCCACGGCAAGGATAACTTGATTGCTGATGCTCTTTCACATGTGTAAAAGTTTTTTTTTTTTTTTTTTTTTTTTAATCTGTTGTGCATTTCTCTTCCTCTTCCTCTCTCTGTCCCTTTTTGATATCCTAGGGCCCAGGAGATCCGAGAGTGATTAAAAACGCAAGATTAAAAACGCGGCAGCGTTTCTAAACTTCTCCGGTTTAGGTCTTCGTTTTTGCCGTTTAAGTCTGGACGGGAGGTGCAAACGTAGCAAAAGGTCTCCGTTTCTAAACGAAAACGCAGGATGGGGCCTAATTTTCATCTGTCCAAGACAGTTCTTAAAAACCAACCTAAAGACTTAAAAGAAAAAAGATTGCAAAAGTTCACTTAATGCAAAACAATGATAAAAAAAAGGATAAAGATGACTTACAAATCATGTTCTAATGCTCACATAACTGATTATTGAAAAGATACGTACGGCTTCAAGTTAACAGTGAAAAGACAGATTAATTTCTCTAATGTGGCAGAGTGAAGTGAAATTAGTCAGATGAGAAAAGCACTCACGATCTTCTCAGCAAAAGTGAAACCTGAGGCACACTCAGGGCTGTACCCACCATTAAGGTCCATTAAGGTCCTAGAGGCCTGCATATAGTGAAGTTATAGCAGGTGGATTATGTAGGATATGTATATACTTGCCTTCCTGAGTTTTCAGAAGCAAACGCCCCCCGAGATGACAACAACTAGAGGAATTAAAGCATAAAGCCACTGGAGGTCAGAGGAGGAGGAGTGTGGAGGAGCTGGACTGGAGGAAACTGGAGCTTCTGTAAGAGACAACAAGAAACAATAAGAGGATTATAAACTGCAAATCAAATGACTCTTAACCTGACTCTGATTCTGCATATTAGCCTACACAGTCAAACAGATATTATAGTAGCCTAATATACTCACTGTTGACAACAAGTGTAGCAGTCACCTCACACACTTTCTCTCCAGTGTAGGCTTCTGCTTTATAGAGTCCTGATCTGGAGATGTCCACATTCTGAATGATTACAGACAAACGTCCTTTTCCAACTATCAGTGAAACTCCAGGTCTGGGAGGATCATCATAGACCCAAGGCTTCTGCGCAATAAGAACAGCATATTCATTCTTGTCTTCTTTAAAAGAAATCTTCACTTCATCTGCTTTCTCCACTTCATCGATGTCGAAGGATATTGTAACATTCTGTCCATCGATCGCCTCGAACTTCGACCCAGCAACAACCAGAGCTGCAAATCAGAACCACTGTATTAAAATAATGAGGAATAAACTGACAGTACCGTTTCTTTAGGTTACGAGTATCCGCAGATTAAATCTACAGTCTCTCATGGTGAGCTCCTGCTTATTGCTCTTGCAGGACAGTAGATGTGATTTTCGGGACTATGCGGGACACGTCTGTGAGAGATACTACTATTATACTACTATTAAACAACGCATTGGTTATTTTCACCGCTCGAGCTACAACATGACGGCTGCGCAAATTCAAACGCCAATCGCTTTTTTATTGTGGTAGGCCTATTGTTATTTCAGGAGGGAATAACGGAGTGTCTTTTTACACGAAGAGCGAATAGCCCTTCTTCACACACTGACGTCTGGTTGGGACAGTCAAAACTGGAAGACAGAAAGATGTCTGTAGCGGTAGCCAGGGTGCGAACTACGGGGGAACTAGGGGGAGCTCGGCTCCCCTTAATAAGACATGGGCTCCCCTGAAAACGTGATTTGTGAAATTTTGGGGGGTCTCAAAAAATATTGACAATGTGTCATTTTGACATGCAATTTCAGTTTTGTGTAATGTGATCATCGTGGATTATTATGTGTAAAATACCAAAAATATCATTCATTCATGCAGGATGGCGATTTAAACCTACCGGCAATTCACTTCAATAAAGATAACTATGCTATTCTTGTCATGAGCATCAAGGTGTGGTGGCGCTGCGGTGCAAATTCCACTCATGTTAACTCACAGATTCGTCGAAAAAAATTTAAACGATGGCCATTGATCTGCGCGCGAAGTCCTTGAAATCCATTCTGTGTTGAGGTAAAGCATGTTATTCCCAAAATGTGTTGTGGCCGGGTTGTTATAGGTCTGCGTGACTCTCGATGGTTTAGGCCTAATTGAACGGAGGAATTATGGTATTCTTCTGTAGCCCGACGAATTTAACCGTTGTTCATGTGAACTCAAAGAGTTCAGCCTTTACAGACTAGCCTATTTATTGGTGGATGTTTGCTGTTTGACCTATCAATTCGGGTCGATAAAGTATAATAGGGTAAATTCGGTATAGTGATTTATCCTATATAGTGCTTGCATAAAGCGTAGTGCACTTGTGACTTGTAGCTGTTATCTTTCGTTCATGAACGATCCATTCATTGCGTCTGTCACGTGACAGTTGAATGAAATACTCTGAAGGTAAAGTAATTATTTATGTTCGTTGTAAATTATTTTTGACTGCATTATAATGATTTCTTAATTCAGAATATAATCAAGATTCCGTAGGTGGATGTGTTAAAAGTATAACATGGCCCCTTAGATGAACGAAATGGCTCGAAAAAAGCGTCTTTCATTTTGATGAACGAGATCGAACAAGAGAGTCAGTAAAATGATTCGAACACCCCATCCTCGTATGGCACGCGCATAACCCCCCCCCCCCCCCCCCCCCCCCCCCCCCGTTGGAATTGATTGAAAAAAAAATAAACATCAACAAAAGTGGGCTCCCCCAAAAGACACGCTATAGTTCGAACACTGGCGGTAGCGTTGCGGTAAAGCTCGTGTCGGAGAGTTTTGAAGCAAATCGACCATCAGTTTGAGTCCGCCTTTTGCCGAACTCGCTCTACTTTTTCCCATATCAACTCGGAAAGCCATTTATTTTCAATAAAAATTTAGAAAATAAGAAAAGTGGAAATAAAGTTTCTAACGTGTGTTTAATAATAGAGTGTTTATCGGCTAGAGTCCTAAAGGCGGCATCCATTTAATAATTTTAATAAATATAATCATTTAGGCTACACTATGATCGCATTTCATGTAGCCTAAGCTACAACAACACTGAGGTGCAAATACTGTTTATGCCACTGTTTATATATAGCCTATTGCAAAGAAAATAGGCCTAATATTTTTACAAATTGTAAATAGAATCTATCGCTATTAAAACTTAAATAATGCAGACATAATTGAAATGCGGGACACGGATTAGCCTACGTCTTACGGGACAAAGCTCCCGGTCACCCTATAGTTTATACCTACCTGAAAAAAGTGCCAAGTTGACAGCGACAATGGTTTTCATCTTTTGCCCAAGAAATATCCAAGTCAGCTCGAAGCTGAATCCCCGTTTGAGTTTCTTCAACATACCGTGTTGGTTTTACAGGCTATGGCTCTCTACCCCCTCTCTACCATGGAAATAATAAGTGCATAACTTAATGACTATCGATCGCATAGTCTGCTGCAAAAGTGCACATGCCTTTATGGCCCAAGTTTTTTTTTTTTTTTTTACGGCCAAGCTTGGATGAGGATGGCAGGAAATAACATTAAAAACAATCTTCAACACGGGCGAATTAACAAATACATTTGAATATGAGTGTTTATTAATTGTTTTAATGAAAGATGGATTGATCTACACGCATATTAAATTCTTATTAAAAATAGGAACATTTGATAATAAGGCATCAGGTGTTTCATATAGGCCTGCAGTGAAACTATTATATCCTCTAAATCAGGGATTCCCAAACTTTTTTTGCCAGTCAAACCACTTTGAGCTCAGATATTTACTTTGAAGTTCATATTTCAATAATTTAACAAAACCTTTGCAGGTTCATGTTCTCTGATGTCGGTTATTGGTCACATGCATGTAAACAAATACAATATTTCAGTTTTTTAGTAAGTGCTTTATTTTGAATCACAAACTATTTAATAGGAAATCAATAAAAATGTGATCATCATCATCATCATCATCATGATCAATCATCATCATCAGCATCATCGCTCACACACACTCTTCCTCGTGTGTGAATGAGCATGGCCGCACTGAACTCTGGGCCGGTTCTGCTCGGGTCTCCTCTACAGAGAGAGGAACATCCAGAGACTGATCCATTTCTACAAAAGATCAACATCAACTTAAACACACTCTATTATTTCAGTGCAGATCTTCATTCAGAAACAAATGACACTAAACTCATGTTTTGACCGCGAGTGTGTTAATAAATGATTAATAAAGAATAATCATACCCTCAGAGGGTTTAAATTTGTTATTTAAAAGCTGATATGGTTGTTTAATACTGATCTAACCAGCAGAAGACACTCGCTGGGTTTAAATCCCAGTTGCGCAGGCGGGGCATGTTGTCACACTGCGTTACAATGAGCCCTTATTAGATCTATGATATTCTATATAGCCTACTGTTCTTTTTTATGAATTCTATTGAGAAAACATGAGGAAAGGGTGAATAAAGACTGAGAGTCAATGTTCAGAAATTATCAATTATTATCAGGGGCGATTCTAGGATTTCAATTTTAGGGGGACTCAGCCTCCAATGAGTGTATGATATAAAAAAGGTAACACTTTAGTTTAGGGTCTAATTCTCACTATTAACTAGTCGCTTAACATGCATATATCGGCTGTTTATTACTTATAAAGTCAGGGTTTTATGTTTTCTTGTAAAGAAAATCTGTTAATCATATCAATCTGCATAATATCATTAGTTAGCCTACATTTATTCTTATTAATATTTTTGAGTAAAGTTTTAATAGATTAATATAGGCTATGAAATATCTGAATAACTCACTGTATTGGAGTTCTGCATTGCTCGATCTGATATAAATGTGAACGGATTCCGTTCGGCTGTGAATAAGCTTTAAGAATTGCTGAAATGAGACATTATGGGTGGAGATACAAACTGCAGCTTCTATTCTGCATATCAATCTGTTCGAGTCAACCCTTACTCACAAGTGCTGATGGCAGCTCTTTTATGTGGGAAAAGAGTGAGGAAATGTGCTTTTTACATGATGCTTAAAGGGATTGTTCACCCAACAATAACAATACTTCATAATTTACCCACTCTCATCTCATGTTGTATGAAAGATACTTTAAAGAATGTTGGTAATCAAGCAGTTGATGAACCCCATTGACTTCCATAGTATGATTGAACTATCCGTTTAAATGAAGAGGAGTGTGCTTTACCTGTGTGATCTCTTGATTTATCAGCTACACATCAGGTAGTTTTGGCCAAATAACTAAATTCAGGTCAATTATTTTCCCTTCTTTCATTAACACTGCAAGTAAATGCATATCTGAGGTGCATCATAATGTGTGGATCTGATTGAAGATCCGTATAGAAGCTTTTGTTCATCTCTGATATCTGAACATCAAATCTGCAATCTCAACCAATTAATACTGTGTAATTGTAGACTACTTCTTAAAGCCATTAAAAATATCAGTTGCATAAATAGCAGCATACATAAGTAAATTTAAACTATATAATTTGTGTTGTGAAGGTGTAAATCTACATTTTCATGAAAATCCAAGTCTGATTTTTATTCTTTTCTTTTTATTTGACAGGGACAGCGTTTCATTACACAAGAAAATGATACAATAAATAGATACAATAAAGGCTCATTTTTATCTGTCCCTTCCAGTTCTTAAAAAGTAAACTAGACTCAAAAGAAAACAAAAGTAACACTTAAAATGCAAAACAATGATAAAAAAAGAATAAAAATAACTGATAAATCATGTTCTAACACTCTAACACTCACATAACCGATTATTGAACAGCTATGGCTTCAAGTTAACAGTGAAAAGACAGATATTAATTTCTCTAATGTGGAGTGAAGTGAAGTTATTTAACCAGTCAGATGAGAAAACAGTCAAAGCTTTGGGGAAACAAATACAAATATATTTATTTTCTTAAAATAATAAATATAATAAATTAAGGGCTCAATATCTCTACTTACAGGATTTAATCTCTTCCACAGACAGCATGAACACAGTACATTGATGGATTTATTCATATATTTCACACATAAATCTCTACAGCCTGCCTGACTTTAATGCAACAAGAGTCATTTGATCAACAAATCAAACAATTTATGTGTGAAAAAAAAATGCATCCGACAGTTTGGCAGGTTTATTGGCTTCAAAGGCTACATTCACACTCAATCCGAATCAGATTATTTGTGATTGGAATCTGATATAAGTGATTGTCTTTCATTTTCTGGAATAACTGCATATATATGTGTGTATATGGCCAAAAAATAACACCAGCACCATTGAGGGGTTTTCTTGTCTGTGAAACCGGGGGCTTATGTTTAAGTTTGCTTGAGAAAGTGACAAGCTTCATAAAATACAATCAGAGCGGTCAGACAAACGATTTCCAGAGATGAGACTGGAATAGGATTTCAAACCACATTATATACAAACCTCGTATTGCATGTGATTTTTTATTTTTTTTTGCAGTTCAACTAAATATGATCGGATATGCACACAAATCTGATTTGGATTGAGAGTTTGAACAAGTGATTGGAATGATATAGTGGTTTAAGACACTCTGGTGTCTGTGAGAAGATCTTCAGCGTTTTCTACACAAACTCTCAAGGCGATGGACACACAATCACTGCAACTGGTTCCCATTTTTTAAAACACATGCAGGATCTGTTAAGAGAACAACAGAAAACTGAGCTTAGTGAAAAACACAATTACAAGACATCATGTAATCAAATAAAAATTGCTGAGGTCAAAGCTTAATATATACATTTCAGGAATACTCCGTCTAAGATAAGCGATACTTCTCATGTCTCGGCTGCGCAGGACGGGCGCAAAATGTGTGTCGCTATAGAGTTGGTGTCTCTATACAGTTAGTGTCGCTACTATAGGGTTAGTGTCTTTATAGAGTTAGTGTGGCTATATAGTTAGTGTCGCTATAGAGTTAGTGTGGCTATAGAGGTAGTGTCGCTATAGAGTTAGTGTGGCTATAGAGGTAGTGTCGCTATAGAGTTAGTGTGGCTATAGAGTTAGTGTCTCTATACAGTTAGTGTCACTATAGAGTTAGTGTGGCTATAGAGTTAGTGTCTCTATAGAGTTAGTGTCACTATAGAGTTAGTGTGGCTATAGAGTTAGTGTCGCTATAGAGTTAGTGTCGCTATAGAGTTAGTGTGGCTATAGAGTTAGTGTCTCTATAGAGTTAGTGTCACTATAGAGTTAGTGTGGCTATAGAGTTAGTGTCGCTATAGAGTTAGTGTCACTATAGAGTTAGTGTCGCTATAGAGTTAGTGTCGCTAGTTAGTGTCACTATAGAGTTGGTGTCGCTACAGAGTTAGTGTGGCTATAGAGTTAGTGTGGCTATAGAGTTAGTGAGTGATTCAGAACCAGTGAATGTGGTTTACAGGTTTCACAGAAAGAGCATGATGTGATTGTGAGCCAAATAGTGTTGTCAAGTGTTTTTCAGCTTTAGCTATATTTCCATTTAAAATAGTTGGCAACACTGGAGCCAAACAGCTCAATACAACAAGAAATTAAATGAAATAAAATGTCATCATGCTTTAAATAGTGGTGGAAATGATGGGCACAGAAGAGTGACTTCTGAATAAACTGCTTGTCTTCAAAAATGTACATCAGTTACATCGGTCAAATCAAATAGAAATAGGACATTAAAGATAAGTTACATGACTGCATGTTGTAACCACCGACTGGTTTGTTTTTTACTCTGATGAGAAAAAAAAAAACATTAGAGGGAACACTGCATTTCAACTACATTCTTTGACATTATTTTAAACATTCAAAAAACAAGCAAATAAATTAATTAAAGGCACAATATGTAACTTTTTTGCTTTAAAAATAGCAAAAATCACTATATCTATGTTATATTTTTTTTAGTTGTGTACTTACATTATCCCGACTGTTTCCAACAACTTTCAAACCAGGAGAAATTTTAATTTAATTCGAAGACATTTTTATTTTGTTTCTTTAATTCCGTTTTGTCGCAGTCAATGGCGTCATATCCGCGTTGTCCCTGGTTTCCGCTCGTACTGCCCTCTGATTAACCAAAGCAACAGACGTGGACAATGTAGTTCGCAATGTCTATTTGCACGCTGTTGTTGTTTCGTTCAAACATTATGGACCATGGCAAGCAGACTTTGGATAAAAAAGGAGAACTAAAACGAGAATCAATATCAGCGCGGTGTTTTCGAGATGCCGAGAGCTCCCATAGACAGTATATAAACGAGAACTCCACGTCCGAGACTTCGACCGCTCCTGCATGTACTTTATTAAACAGGTGAGCACATTTACATAAAACTAATCGATGTTATATAGTTCAACAATGATAACATGTTAGAATATGATCTGTTTGTTATTCTAATAATGTTGATCTAGCTTACTGCTAGTCTCATACAGACAAACTAACACATACATTTCAACACATTCAAATGCAGTTTAGTGTGATAGTGTAATGTTAGACCAAGTGAAACAGCGCTGCGTTACATTCAAGTTATTCACAAGTTTAATTTGTCTAATAAACTGACCTGTGAGTAGTAATTCTGCGTGTAGTTCGGTAGAATGAAATGTCCATATTCCTTTTATATCCGCGGGACTCGCGTCGCGTGTGGAGCTGATAGCTGTCTCTTAGCAATCCCGAACTGCTTCATATCACAGTCATGATAAAAGCATCGATGTATTCAGTCATCCATAAACATTATTAGATCGGTCGGCTTGACGTTGACGACAAAATCCATAATAATTAGCAAATGTTGCGTCATCAAACTACGCCTTTGTTATTGTAAGAGGTTAGCGACCCCTAGTGGCGAAAAAATTACAGTGTACGTTTAATTAACATTCAGGTGAACCACAATCTTTTAACCTGTTAATAGATAGACAATCATTCTGCCTCATAAACTCTTCACTCAGAGCTGACTAAATCAGTAGCACTTTAAGCACTTGAGGTCAACGCTGCTTTGAATGTCATGAAGAAGAGATCGCATTAGTGCAGACCGGAGACTCAGCTAAAGTGCGCATCGAGGTGTTTATAACGACCGGAAAGGCCTACACTCTCTGAAACCTCTGAGTATGCCTATACACACACAGGGTTATTAAGGTCCCAGAGGTCCGGTACATATAATGAAGTTATATTGCGGGTGGATTATGTATATGATGTATACTTGCCCTCCTGAGTTTTCAGAAGTAAACGCCCCCCGAGACGACAACAACTAGAGGAACTAAAGCATAAAGCCACTGGAGGTCAGAGGAGCTGAGAGGTTTTGGGCTGGAGGACACTGGAGCTTCTGTAAAATACAACAAGAATAAGAAACAATTAGAGGATTATAAACTGCAAATCAAATGACTCTTATCCTGACCATCATATAAACCTGATTCTGTACATTACAGGCAAACAGATATTATAGTAATATACTCACTGTTGACAACAAGTGTAGCAGTCACCTCAGACACTTTCTTTCCAGTGTAGGCTTCTGCTTTATAGAGTCCTGATCTGGAGATGTTCACATTCTGAATGATTACATATAAATGACCCTTTCCAACTATCAGTGAAACTCCAGGTTCTGGAGGATCATCATAGACCCAAGGCTTCTGCGCAATAACTACAGCATATTCCTTCTTGTCTTCTTTAAAAATAATCTTCACTTCATCTGCTTTCTCCACTTCATCGATGTCGAAGGATATTGTAACATTCTGTCCATCGATCGCCTCGAACTTCGACCCAGCAACAACCAGAGCTGCAAATCAGAACCACTGTATTAGAATAATGAGGAATAAACTGACAGTACCGTTTCTTTTGATTGTACGAGTATCCGCAGATTAAATCTACAGTCTCTCATGGTGAGCTCCTGCTTATTGCTCTTGCAGGACAGTAGAAATGATTTTGCGGGACTATGCGGGACACGTGTGTGAGAGATACATTTAATACTATTATAGCCTACAGGCTAGGCTACTATTAAACAACGCATTGCTTGGTTATTTTCCCCGCTCGAGCTACAATGACGGCTGCGCACATTTAAACGGCAATCACTTTTTTAGTAGGCCTAGGCTATTATATTTCTTATTGTTGTGGTATTGTAATTTCAGGGGGGAATGACGGAGTGTCTTTACGCCAAGTGCGAATAGCCCTTCTTCACACACACTGGCGTCTGGTTGGGACAGTCAAAACTGGAAGACAGAAAGATGATTTTGACAGCGGTATAGTGTTGCGGTAAAGCTCGTGTCGGAGAGTTTTGAAGCAAATCGACCATCAGTTTGAATCCGCCTTTTGCCGAACTCGCTCTACTTTTTCCCATCACTATCAGCTCGGAAAGCCATTTATTTTCAATAAAAATTTAGAAAATATAAGATATAAAAGTGGAAATGAAATTAAGTTTCTACTGTGTGTTTAATAATAGAGTGTTTATCGGTTAGAGTCCTTAAGGCGGCATCCATTTAATAATCTTAATAAATATAATCATACACTATGTTATAATCGCATTTCATGTAGGCTACACTGGGGTGCAAATAGCCTATCTGCCACTATTTATAAGTATAAAATAGCATCTAACTACTATTTAGCCTATACACTTAGCCTATTGCAAAGAAAATAGGTCTATGCCTACTGCTATTTTTACATAGTGTAAATAGAATCTTTCGCTATTTTCACTTAATGTAAATAGAATCTATCGCTATTAAAACTTAAATAATACAGACATGATTGAAATGCGGGACACGGATTACGTCTTCCGGGACAAAGCTCCCGGTCACCCTATAGTTTGCCTACCTGAAAAAAGTGCCAACTTGACAGCGACGATGGTTTTCATCTTTTGCTCAATAAATAGCCTATACAAGTCTGCTTGAAGCTGAATCCCCGTTTGAGTTTCTTCACCGTGCCGGTTGGCTTTATAGGATATGCATGGCTCCCTCCCCCAGAGCACAACAGCCAATAGGGAATGATCGACGCCTCACGCCTCCTCCCCTCCCCTTTAGGAAGGGGAAGGATCAAAAAGGTAAGATTGTTGCAAACAGTCAGGGATGGAAAAAGGAGTGACAGTGAGGGCGTTGTGATAGTTTTTGATGATGAGATACTTCCAACGAAAGTAATGCTGGTACCTGAGTTATAATGTGCAAGAATACATTCCAAAACCAGTAAGATCATGTTTTAAGATTTGGTCATGTGGCCAAAAAATGTAAAGGAAAGAAAAGATGTGCAAGATGTGGGGGGAATCATGAATTTGAGGAATGTAATCATATAGTGCACAGCCAAAGTGCTGCCAATGTGGGGGGAATCATGGTGTGGCATTTGGAGGGTGTGCAGTAATGAAGAGAGAGAGAGAAATTCAGCAAATAAAGACACAAGTATCACATACGCAGAAGCAATGAGAAGGATAAATCAAAAAGAAGGAATTGAGGGAAGATCCAGAATGACTAGACAAGCTATGGAAGTACAAGAAAATGGAAGCTTATGTGTAGCAATATTCAATTTGAAATGTAATATGCAAAATGACAATGCAATATGTAAAATGGCAATGCATTTTTGTATTTAAATTTAAATTTTCCCATCATTTGTGCAACGTTTGGTGCAAAATGAAAATGAAAATTCAATTATAAAATTTACATTTGCCATTTCATACACTAGTTTTGATATGTAAATTAAATACATAATTTAACGCTTTATAAGTTGCAAAATTAAAATTAAAATGTATTACAGAAATGATTAGATATGTTTAACATGTTCAAGCAAAAACTGTGGCAAAATTGTAATTTAAGTGTTATTTTTTCTTAATTGCATTTACACTCACAGTTAAGACACTTGCGATTGCATTTCCATTAAGTGTCCCGCAATGAATGTAGCAAATTTCAATGTGCAATTTGAAAATGCATTCTGAGCCGATCACGTGCCCGCCCGGCCCTGTCAGTCACTGTGTGAAGTTGGCTCCGCCCCCAATCCAATGCAAAACGTCGGCAAAATAGGCCACATTCACCACTCATGTTTGTTCTAATTTGCGCCGAAAAACGTTTATTTTGTGCTGCTTCGGTTTCTTAAATATTAAAATATTATTTTTTGGTCATTCTGAGGTCACTCAGCCCCCCTACCTGCTCCACATTGACCCAAAATAGTCTTGTTTGTGCCGGTTAAAGTTTCGTGTGCTGCTTCGTTGTTTAACCTGCTCCACATTCACCCAAAAAAGGCTATAGGTCGATGAATTTGACCCGTCAGATTCCGTGACCATGTACATATGTATTAATATCAATATGCTTTATAAAATGGAAAGGGACTCGCATATGTCTGCCTCATATTTTATGATTATACAGCTGAATAAACAGAGATGGTCACACATCACATTCGCCACTTCATTGAACATTACAGTCAGTTATAAATAAATAAAGAGCGGTCACATTTATTTTTCAGTAGCTATTAATACCGAATACCAATGGAGCTTTGTCATATTATGTGATCACAGGGTAATAGGCCTATGCATTTGTAAGGAAAAACTATAGGATCTCCAACATTATTGGGTATTACAGTTAATAGTAGGCTAATAAGAATAAAGATAAGCATGTATCAGACAATGACAATATTTTATAAAAAACGAAACCATCAACACAGTCCAGCATCAGACAACAGCAGCGCAGCATGTTGATATATGTGTCGACGACGCTTGATAGGCAGAACACTCTCCCAGACCCAGACGGTCCAACATCGTACTGGTTCTATCACCTGCAGACGCGTAATAATCTTCGGAAACACTACCATTTCTCTGTCCGCACTCCACTTCATCTGCTAGTGAATTTAACGCTCGCACAGTGGCGGAACTAGAGTTTTATACATGGGGTGGCCACTGCTACTTGCGGGGGTACACAGTACACACACACACACAGTGGAAAAGCTTATGGAAGGAATTGGGTCACTCTGTTTTGTGTCTATAAGTGTTGAACATCCAAAATATCTGCAGAAAACAAAGCTGAAGCACCAAGGAGATAAGATACCGTAGCATGTGTCTGTTATGAACTGCTGCATTTATTTACAAAAAAAACTCACATTTACAAAAAAATTTTTTTTTAAATTAGATATAGCAGGCATCAAGCAGACACGTACTTGAAAAATTTAAACAATTTTATTGCCCATCAATATAAAAATTCTTTTTAATTGACCCTGTTCAAAAATATGCCATATTTAAAATATGATTCCAATAATATTCATATTCTAATCATCACATCATCCAATTACCAACATTGTTATCTTAACTCTTTCCAGTATAAAAAAAATTGTGTTTTTGGTAATTTTCACAATTTCATGGCATGGCACCCCAGAATATTTTGTTGTATGAATATCTGAACATACCAAAAGAAAGAACAGACCCTGTGCTTGTAGCCCTCAAACCGTATTCACTTTATAGCCCTTAGCCTAATTCTGTAATTGTGGACAAATGTGGGCACAGAGGACTCAGATGTGATCCTATTTTTTATTTATTCATATATATCACTGTCTTCGATAAAATTTTGTCTATCCATTTATGGTGTGTTTTTTTTATTTTGGGGGTATTTTTGAATTTATTTACTTCAAAAAGTACCATATTTTCTATGTAAATTATGCTTATTTTTTTTGAGTGTGAGTTTTTGCCATGATGAGAATGTTGTACAGGATCAGCCCTTCATTTGTGTGTATGTTAGATATGCATTGTATTGGATCTATTGATTTATTTTTACAAAAAAACAAGAAGAATGCTCTAAATTACAGTTTTTCCCATTCATTTCTATGGGTGCCCATTTTTGACCCAAATACAAGATTAAGGAGTTTGTTTTTTTCACCCACTTAACATTGTAGAATTGAGTCAAAAAAAATTGTGTGTGTTCAGGAGGCAAACTTAGGAAAATTAGCCAAGTCTTGTACCGCTCAGATCAAGGGAAGTATTTTTTAAAAAATAAATCAAAATTATTTTGCCCACATTTGTCCAGAATTCGGTTTTAGGGTTAAACAAAAAAAAATCTGTTTTATTCTAGCTTCGTGCGTCTTTTTTATCAACACTTGAATGTTGGCAAGTTTCATAAAAAGCAACATGAGCAAAAAGCTGAGAAAATCGCATTTTTTATCAAAGACTACATCTAGATCAGATTTAATGATGATCGAAACACAGTAACGTTAGATCGAGTCCATCAACACCCTACACCCATAAAGCTTCACAGTCCTAGTGATCGCATTATGATATCGCTTGTTTCTGCTCTTCTTTGCCTGCGTTTTGATCTCCCTAACGTACACACGGCAAGGTAGCCTACTGTATGCGTGTATTAGGCCGAATGTATTCGGAGCAAACCCCCCCTGATGCTAAACCTTAAAAACTTACTTCAAATATGATGTTTTCTTATTCGGTGAAGTTCGGTATCTTGCAACTATCTCTCGTCCTCTGCTCGTCCGTTTGAAAACTGCGAACGTAATTTTTTTTTTTTTAAATCAGCATCAGCAACTGCCAGTAGCAAATAAAATTTTGGGGTGGCACCCGGGGTGGCCAATCGCATGTCAGGGGTGTCCAGTGCCACCCCGGACCCCCCTCTGGCCCCGCCACTGCGCTCTCATCAGCTCTGCCGCCGCCCTGTTTCCTTCCAACACCTCTAAATACGCACCAAAGCCTATGTTTACCTGTTGCCGAGGTAACGGGCACGTGATCGGCTCAGAATGCATTTTCAAATTGCACATTGAATTTTGCTACATTCATTGCGGGACACTTAATGGAAATGCAATCGCAAGTGTCTTAACTGTGAGTGTAAATGCAATTAAGAAAAAATAACACTTAAATTACAATTTTGCCACAGTTTTTGCTTGAACATGTTCAACATATCTAATCATTTCTGTAATACATTTAAATTTTAATTTTGCAACTTATAAAGCGTTAAAATGTATTAAATTTACATATTAAAACTAGTGTATGAAATGGCAAATGTAAATTATATAATTGAATTTTCATTTTCATTTTGCACCAAACATTGCACAAATGTATGGGGAAATTAAAATTTAAAATCAGAAATGCATTGCCATTTTACATATTGCATTGTCATTTTGCATATTACATTTCAAATTGAATATTGCTACACATAAACTTCCATACAAGAAGAATCAGTTGAGAGGAAAATGTTGGTGGACATACAAAAGTTGGTAACTTTCATTGCAGGAGTGATAAATGCGACAATGGAAATCAAGTCAAAAACAGAGAGAATCCAGGTAATAGTAAAGTCTGCTGCACATCATCTTGATATTAGTGGAATAACATGGGAGGAGCGGGTGAGAAACGATTTGAATGCACAAGCAAGTCAATATAATACTTAGAGTATATAAGTAAGTATTCTTGATATAGGAAGAATGAATTGGAGGGGGATGCATAACATTTATTAAAGAAGGCCTATCAGAGAAATAGAAAACAGAAGCGATAGCAGCATGGATTAAAGGAGTAGAACTGGTAATAGTTAATTATTATAATCCTTATAAAATGGTAAAATGAGACAAATTAAAATTGAAATCACATTAGAGAGAATTCAGTAACAAGCATTAATATTTTTTTGTGGAGATTATCCTTCTTCTCAGCATTATGGTGGAGATGCGAGAGACGCCAATCCATTTAAAGAGACAGTTCACCTAAAAATTAAAATTCTGTCATCAAGTTTGGTTCAAATCTGTATAAATTTCTTTGTTCTACTGGACACAATTTTTTTTTTAAAAAAATAAGTTATTTTGAAAAATGTTGGTTGATTGAAATGTCAATCACTCTATCATCATGACATGGATTATAGTCAGGAAAAGAAGACCCAAAAGCGGGAATATGTAGCAAACCAAACTTGCGACTCCTGGCCTAATGGTGTCCCGGAAGGTGTTGTGCCGAATTCTGACCCCCTGCCAAATTATTAGGCCTACCCCCTAGTTGAAATCAGTACCCGATTACCTAATCCTAACCCCTCCCCTAATCCTAACCCCTCCCCCACAACTAATCCTAAACCTACCAATGCTAGGGGGGTAATAATTTGGCTGGGGTCGAAATTCGGCTCAACACCCGTTTTAGCCTAAATAATTTGTAACTAAAACTATAAATGCATTTTAAGTT
This sequence comes from Vimba vimba, assembly GCA_022828995.1. NCBI lineage: Eukaryota > Metazoa > Chordata > Actinopteri > Cypriniformes > Leuciscidae > Vimba > Vimba vimba. The sequence continues at coordinate 31,300,751 of CM040837.1, read as the reverse complement.
AATTGAAATAAAGCTGAACATAAAATGGGCCTATAATATTAGGTAACGAAAATTAGAAATGTTGCCTTGCAATAGACTGAAATAAGTTGAAGTTGAAGCTCTAGAATAATTAACTGGGAAGAAATAAAAACTTAAACTATACTTAAACTGAAAAATAGCTAAATCCTATATAAATAGATTTTATATATCCCAAATTAAACCGGGTGGAAATCGTTCCTCAAACCCCACGGTCGGATATCAGTCATAAACTTTTTTATGGTCATAACTCATATCTTCATATCTTCATAACTCATATCTTCATTCAAAAACAAATGACACTAAACTCATGTTTTGGCCACGAGTGTGTTAATAAATGAATAATATCATATGTTGTTTAAAGAATAATCATACCCTCAGAGGAACAAACAGAAGTCCTCATCATCTTCCAGAGAGCAGACACACAGCAGATGGACAAACACTCGAGATTGAAGAGCCTGGTCATAGCTTTTCTTTATGACTCAAAACAGACACTGATATCAGGCATAACAGCATTAGTGCAGTGACTTATGACTAAGGTATAAATCATGTACTTTATGGTTGATAGTGGAGAGCAGCAGAAGAACACAGACACTGACGGATGATTGTTTAAAAGCATTTTAACTCTTTGCTAAACCAATTAGCTCATCCAGGGCAGTCGTCAGTAACATTAACAGCAGCGAACTAATGTGAATGTAAATGCTGGCAGCCACATATAATGATCACACAGACATTGAGGAGTATACAGATCCGGTCACTTCTTACATCAGTAAGTGCATTGATGATGTGACACACACAAAAACCATCATCACTCGGGCTAATAAGAAGCTGTGGCTGACAGGGGATATCCATCGACTGTTGGGGGCTAGAAACAAAGCCTTCAGGGCTGGAGATGAAACTGGCCTGAGAACAGCGAGAGCCGACTTGTCCCGTGGCATCAGGAAAGCAAAACAGAATTGCACAAACAAGATTACTTATCATTTCAAAGATAGCAGAGATACACAGAGCCTGTGGCGGATTAGGGACTACAAACCCGCTCCACAGGCCTGCGATAATAACATCTCTCTGCTAAATAACCTTAAGAGGTACTTTGCAAGGTTTGAAGCACAAAACAAGAAGATCCAACCTTCTCCTGATGACCAGGTTTTGTGTCTGTCTGCCGCCAGTGTGAAGAGAACACTCTACACTATTAACACTCGCAAGTCAGCAGGTCCAGATAACATCGGGTCGTGTGCTGAAGGATTGTGCAGAGGAGTTGAAGGATGTCTTTAGGGATGTCTTTAACACTTCTCTGAGACAGGCTGTTGTTCCATCATGCTTCAAGACCACCATCATCATACCTATGCCAAAGAAACCCTTTCCATCTTGCTTTAATGACTATCGCCCTGTGGCATTGACTTCTATCATTATGAAGTGTTTTGAACGGCTAGTCATGTCACACATAAAATCCATCCTCCCACCAACCCTGGACCCTTTCCAGTTTGCATACAGAGCCAAACGCTCCACAGAGGATGCAATCTGCTCCGCTCTCCTTACTCACCTGGACTCAAAAGATTCATATGTGAGAATGCTGTTCATAGAGTTAAGTTTAGCATTCAATACCATAATTCCACAACAACTCATTCACAAATTAGACCCGTTGGGGCTCAACAACTCGCTATGTAACTGGCTGTTGGACTTTCTCAGTGAGAGGCCACAAGTAGTACAAGTAGTGCACATCAGTGAAGACCTCTCTTGGAATACTAAACACTGTATCACTGGTGAAGAAGTCCCAGCAGCGCCTCTACTTTCTCATCAAGCTTAAAGGTTGTATCAGCGATTTCAGGCCCAAACATAAATGATCACATTCATCTAATCTTTCCTAACGATCCGCTAGCTGCCCGCCCCATAAGCATGCCGTCGAAAAACCGCGTCTCTGTAGGCAGCCTAGGCTCTAAGATCTGCACACAAAAACAGTTGTTTTCACCAACCATTCAACCAAAATAAATAGTGTTCCAACCAATCACCGACAGGGGGAGGGTGTTGTGAGGATTTGCGCTCGTGCACGGCTGCACGCGAAGTCAGAGCTGAAGAAGAAGCTGGCTCAAAACCTCACAACACCCACCCCTGTCGGTGATTGGTTGGAACACTATTTATTTTGGTTTTGAGTGGTTGGTGATGTAAGGTCCAATTGCCGGTTCGCCAATACACGGGGAAGGTTTTCACGTGTTCTGTCCTCACTCATGCAAAGTATCCCATACACAAAATAAATATATGTAAATATATTTTAAAGTGTCAAAAATATATGTGGCATATATTCCAAATACATTGACGTTGTCCACTTATATTTATCATTTTGAAATATATTCTGAAATATAACAAAAATATATGATGTTAAGTGTGAAATATATTTACATTTATAACATGTAATGTAAAATATATGACAAAATATATGGTCATGAAATGTTTAGCTTGCTAAAGAAGGGTCGAAAATGTATTTTGATCATAGTAATTCCTCTACCTTTTCCCCAATACACAACAGTAGGCTACCATATTTCACTACTGTATTATAACACACAGCTATAATAAATACTGTACTTACATTTAAATGACTGCAATGTAAAATAACAGATAGTTGCTTTCCTAGGACTATTAGGCCATATTAGGTGGCATGTACCTAACACTAAGTGCAATTATTAGATTTATTGTTGTTTTATTGACATCTTTCCTGAAGTCATTTAAATATTGAAAATATGCACAATATTTATGATGCAAGTATAACAGTGACACTCCAACAGTGAAGTGCACTTAAACAATAGATAGAACTCAGTGTCTAACACTGCATACACACACTATTAAATATCTGTATTAAATTTTAGGCCAATAAAGTCAGTAAAGGGGCAGCTGTGGCCTACTGGTTAGGGCTTTGGGCTTCGGGCTTGTAACCGAAGGGTTGCTGGTTCAATTCCCGACCAGTAGGAAAAATGCAGGTGGGTGAAGTAGAGCACTGCTCTCCCATGCCCACATCCACAGCTGAAGTGGTCTATCTAAAAAATAAATTGAAAATGTGTTGTTTGTTTGTGAAAATGTTGAAAATTTACATATATTTAACTAAAATATATTTATTGGGCCAATTTCAAATATTTGCATATATTCCAAAAATATATTCTGAAAATATATTTCAAATACATTTCTTTTGTATATGGGATTGGTTGGTTAAATTTGCAATACATTTAGTTATGTATTCTCTCGTTATTTCATCTGACTTCATAAATGTTTAATAACATCTGTGCCTCACTAAAAGTGAGCGAATGTATGACTATTCCTTTTAACCATTAAATGAACAATGTCAAAATCAGTTAGAATAATCACATGTAACAATTTAATATTTCAGATATCAGAGATCAATTCCACAATCAATTCAAATATCTAGAACATGATTATACATTGGTTACACCAAAGAATCTTACCCAGCTTGTACCTGAGACAGAGAGAGAGAAAGTTAAAGAAAGAGAAAGAGAAAGAGAAAGAGGGAGAGACAGAGAGAGAGAGACAGAGACCACCTATTCCATTCGTGTCCAGCAAAGAGAGGGCGAACACCTTAAAATAATAAAATAAATTCATTTATGTGCACATTTAGTGACTGTACACTCATCGGCCTGTAGATGGTGCTGTTGAGCGAAGGGTTGCTGGTTTAGGATGATACTGTCACACACACACATGCAGGAATACAAACAAACGCAAGCATGCACACACACTGACATCCACACGCACAGACACACAACCATTGACACACATACAAATCCACATGCACAGACACACACACACAAACACACACGCGCACACACATGTACGCACGCATACATACACGCACAGACTCACACACACACACAGACACACACATACATAAACACACACACATACACACACACACAGACAGACATGCACATACTACTACTTTTTTTAGGTATGTAGCCGGTGAGGTGGCAATTAGTGGAGGGCGTGGCCAATTAGGTAGAGGGTATTTAAGCAGGCACCTCTAGGGAGGCCTAGAGAGGAAGTCCAATCTGTTGTGTGGAATTGTGCTGTTTGGTAGCCTTTCCTTTGGTGTTGGTGCACAGACGTGGTCTGGTTGAGAAGGTAGGCCAAGCAAATGTTGACACTTTTGTTTTATATTTACAAAGCTTTTTTTCCACTAAATTAGATGTTTTTAATGCAGACACAAACATTGTGCGGTCCGGTGACAGGTCCATGTTGGTTTGTGCATGAACGGTTTGGTGAGCAGGTAGGCTAAATAAATAGTGATTGTTTTGTTTCATATTTATGAAGACTTTTACTTAATTAGGGAATTGTTTTTAATATAGACGCCAAACAGGTGGATTTGTAGGCCGTTGGTCACGCCCGGTTCTATCTTGGAAGTTAGTCCAGGATTAGTGGCTGTGTTGCAGGTAATTTGAGGGTTTTTATACAGTGTTTGAATGTGTCTTGATTTTATTTACTACTGAGATTAAATAAATACGTTTTGTGGTTATCTTTTTGTGTATTGCTGATTTGTATTGCTAATCATGTTTTTGTTTTTTTGTATTAGGTTTAGTTGATCGCTGTTCCTTTTGAGCTTGTTTTGGTTTTGATTTCCCCATCTAGCCAGTACCGATATGTGCGCGCTGTATGCCTCCAGCGCAATGTGTATGGATGTTGTGACTCGTACTGGCTAGTGGGGTGTTTTCCTTTTCTATTTTTTTTTCTTGTTTGTATGTCACTTCCCAGCCTCGTGTTGCCAGCCAACTCTTGTACTCTCTGTACTATACTGATGCTTTAAAACACATTAACTATTTATTTGCATGAGATTTAAGTTTGTAGTGGAATTTCTTTCTTTGTGTTGGTTTGAGTATGGTTTCCTTTCATTTAATATGATTTTTGTGTGTCATTTACTGTGTTTATTTTGAGTTGTTTTGTGTGACAAAATTGGGACTGTATTGGGGTTCATAGGAGGTTGGCTGGTCATTAATATCCTTCGAGGGGGAATGAGTTTTTTTCTATAATGTATTTTCTTTTCTTTGATTTGACATATGTATTGTCCTATTGGTTTATTTGTCAATAAATCTGCTTATTTTTGTGAGTACATTGTAGTTATTATTTTTGTTCTTCCCCCGTCTTAAAGGAACCAGCCCCCTTGGTAACAGGTATATACATAAACACGCAATACAGCCAAATTGCTCCACGTCATTTATTTTTGTGGAAAGCCAGTGCAGGCCTGAGCGGCGGTCATATTTTGTACCGCCATGCGGTACATCTAGTTTATTGCGTGTGGCTCATAAACTGTGGTCTGTGGTCACAGCCAGCGCTGGTTAAAGGCCTATGTTTCACAATGTCTTCTAAGAAATATTAATGTAAAAATGTAATTATAGCTATTGCTATTACGGTTATATAGGGAAAAAAACATTTGTCATGAATTATAGTAAATTTATAAAACTTTATTATGGCTCAGTATTTTTTTTACGTGGTCTTGGTTTTTGGAAATACCCCACAAAAACAGTTGCAAACACACAGAACTGACAGAATTGCCCACTTCATCTCTAACCACAATATCCGGTCTCCGGCTGAAGAAGTGCTTTAGCAGGTGCGCGAGACTGACATGAACTCGTCATTGTGGTAAATGGGGACAAGAAAACTTCCACTCTATTATCCGGAGAAGAACCAGAATATGTTTTTGTTGTTGTTGCAAATTTAGTTTTTCATTACATTGTTTGGAGAAGAAACTAATTGAATAGACATTTTTGAAAAAAATATATTTTATTCCTGTTATGCTATGTCTTCTGTAGAGGACACCATGACCCATTTATTAAGAAAATTAAAAGACACAAATAGGCATAAATTATATATATATTTTTTCATTCACCAGTTTTATATTAAGTTTTTTTTTTTCTCACCCCCAAACTTTGTATAAAGATGACTCCAAACTATGAAAGATATAACAGAATAAATTGATATCCCATTTTATTTTATGCAATACGTGGGTAAAATAGCCATAAATGTGTAGTGCCATTCAACACAATGTATCTTATTTGCATATTAATATGTTATTGGGGCAACATAACATTTAATAATGGGACTAAAAATGTAATGATTGGCAATATTTTCATAAGAATATTAATATATAATTTCACTTGTTGCGTCTCCCAGAATGCCTGATTAACATAATTTAAGTCCTGATGTCTTTACAGTGGTCATGTATGAATTATGAAATCAATGCCCTGTTTCGTAACAGAAAGTCATATTCTGATTAGAAACCACATAAGAGATGTTGCTTTATGACAAACCATTTGAAAATGAGTCAGATTTAATAATAATAAACTTTATTTTATATTGCACCTTTAAATGTTGATTCTCAAGGCATTTCACACAGAAAAGGATATAATGTATAAAAGTAAAAAGTAAATACATAAATTACAAGAGAAATAAAAACATCAAAAGCCTAAACTAAACATACAAAATATACAATATAGGCCTACTACAAAATTACATTTAAGCAAGTAAAAAAAAGTGAGTTTTAAGCAAGGATTTAAAAGCACAAGATTCAGCATGTCTATTCTCATATGGAGTTTTGGAGCAAGAAAAAGCTTGATCACCCATTAAATGATAATTAGACAATATTATCATATTTCCATAAGAGTGCTACATTTGATAATTGAGTCAATGTAAGACTGAGGGAGTTTTCAAATCCTTACAACATTTGGTATCTCTGGAAAGCTCTGAATCTGCTCTTTAGGTCATCCAGACTGTTAAAGCTGTGAGATGAATGTTCTCAGAGAAATTCACTCAAATATAACATCCTCTTCATATAACACACTTCAATATAACACACTTCATCTCTGTAACCACAAGCCAGTTTTTCTGAAAGAAAGTGCGGTCATGCGATGCCTGTGTAAAGAGACTGTGTTTCATCTGTGTGAGAATCTTTCATGATAACCAAATTCAGACCAGTTATTTTCCCTGTATAAAGACTGCAAGTATACGCGTATCCTAACATAAATCATGTGTGGATCTGATTGAAGATCTGCTGTAGAAGCTTTTGTTCATCTCTGATACATCAAACCCACAACCATTGGTATGAGACTAGGGTGGCCTTACGGTTGCGTGAAACACCTGAGGAAGGTGAAAGACAAGAGTACTCTCACACAAGAGGCGTCTGTCACACAAGAGAGGTGTGTCAAAAACCTGTGGATATTACCGCCACTTCCAGTGTGTGCAAGGCCAGAGAAGTGCATGAAGAGCGCCTTTAAAGGGGATAAATGACGGCCCCATGGTGTGTCCCACACAGGGAAGGTCTCAAAAAGTAGGCCTATATGAATTAAAAAAAGGTGCACTGAAAAAAAGCCATGACTTATTTGTTTTAAATAAATAACTAAAAAAGACTTATTCTGGTGTTCGCCTACAGATGGCGATGTTGTTTCTGAATACTAAACAGTTGAATGAGAAACATTTTTCCTGTAAAAAAGGACTGATTGACCACTTTCTTTGTTGGAGAGAAGTTGAGAGTGAAGGAAAATGATCAGGGTGGAAAACAATAAACCTGTTATAATCATTTTACAATAAAGCCATTATTTTAACATAATTAGCTCACATGAACTAACACAGCGATATTTATTTGTTATGCATTTATTACTGTTAGGCTAGTTAATAGACATACAAATGTTCATTTCTGAACGGGCAGGTGCTCATGAGCTGAGAAGTTAAATTGTTAGAGAGAATTCAGTCACAAGCATTCATAATTTTGTGGAGATTATCCTTCTTCTCCAGCATTACAGGAGATGCGAGAGATGCCAATCCATTTAAAGAGACAGTTCATCTAAAACTGAAAATTCTGTCATCAAGTTGTTTCAAACCTGTATATATTTCTTTGTTCTGTTAAACACAAAAGAAGATATTTTGAAAAATGTTGGTAACCAGACAGTTGTAGGGCACCATTGACTTCCATTGTGTGGAAAAAGCTATGGAGTAAGAAACTATGAAAAGGAATGAAACATGCTTTTTGTAATCATTCTTTTAATAAGTGATCACAGAAAATATATTTCATACAAAAAGAAACATGTGAATATCTAGTTCATATTCCTGCTGCTCATCATCATCATCATCATCATCATCACACACACACTCTTCCTCGTGTGTGAATGAACATGGCCGCACTGAACTCTGGGCCGGTTCTGCTCGGGTCTCCTCTACAGAGAGAGGAACATCCAGAGACTGATCCATTTCTACAAAAGATGAACATCAACTTAAACACACTCTATTATTTCAGTGCAGATCTTCATTCAGAAACAAATGACACTAAACTCATGTTTTGACCGCGAGTGTGTTAATAAATTAATAATATGTTGTTTAAAGAATAATCATACCCTCAGAGGAACAAACAGAAGTCCTCATCATCTTCCAGAGAGCAGACACACAGCAGGACACTGATGGACAAACACTCCACACTGAAGAGCCTGGACAGGGACATTTACATTAACAGTAACAGTAACAGATAGGCTACATCTGGCGCCATCTATAGCGATTCATTCACTTCGCAACTCTCTCTCACGCACGCGCAGTGGTGTAGTCTACGTGATACGCACATTACGCAGGTATACGCCGTATACCCACTAGAAAAGGCCAAGGATTTGCGTATACCCACTTAAAAAAAGCATAAGGATACGAATCAACTTCGTTTTGTGTCAGAACTTTCACACTTTCATTCATAAATTCACCCCGTCTGTGTTTGCGAAGCGACGGATCGAATCGCGGAATCCTGGAACTTGCTATATAAAGCAGAACGTCACGGATTTGGGCTATTTTTGAATTAATAAATCAAAAGAAGCTTCTGTACAATGAATCAAATCTCGATATGGACTAGTGTCTATGAATATTAAAGCTAAAAGAGACTGCAATTGATCTACGCGTCTCTGGGAATGAGCGCTCAATGTGTGCTCCACTACACACACACACACACACACACACACAGAGAGAGAGAAGCACGGGTGACTCACGCTTGTGGTGTTTTCAGCGTTTCACTGTATTGAGACATGATGTAAGCTACAGCTATGTGCACTTAATCGCAGAGCTGCTATGAGAGTCACTTGACGAGAATTTCACCATTTCATTTGATAAAACTATCGTCATTCATTCGTTTCATACACAGAAACTGTTACGTCTTTACGACAACCTGTCAAAATAAAAGTTCAGTATAACTTGAAGAAATTATAACAGAAATATATTACTATTGCACAGTAGAGTATACTTCAGGCCTAATAATAATAATAATAATAGTTTATTAAAACACACAGAAACTCAAATGTCTACAACCCACCAAAATAAAAGTTTGGTCTAACTCAAAGTAGGCCTAGCCTAATTAGAAAGAAATTGCACAGTAAAATGTATTTTAAAATAACACTTTTTTTTCTTATATAGGCTATTAGAGTATACTCACTACAAAAAACTAGACTACACCACTGCGCACACGTGACTCTTGGCTGTGGTCTCATTCGCATATAATTTCTGATTCAGTTGGCTAGATGTTGAGATTAACATTTTCTAAGATTAATAAAAGATGTCGAATGAAATTAAAGCTTTATTGTGAAATGTTTACTGTTACGACCCTCCTATGACTCGTACCCGTCTAGGGCTTTTTAAGAAGGGAACACATGTAACCATCTCAGACACACATCAACATATAACACTGAGTGAGGTGAGAAAACACGGGAGACCACTGAATAATAAATATATAAAGGTTAAAATAAAAAAATAATAAAGTTTAATAAATATATAATGAATAAATAAATACCATAACAAAAACCCAACCACAAAGGAGAAAAAATGGAAAACGGATTGAGCCAAACAAACGAAAGTAATATAAGCAAAAAGGTTAACTTACACATTCAACTTCTACAATAAAAAGAAAAGATCAAAGAAAAAGTCTTCAACGCCCGGGACGTCGTAACTTAAACTACACTAACTAATAAACATAAATACAAAGGGTGGCAAAAAACTCGAATCTGCTGAATATATCCCTAAAACCGTATTCTGGACAAATGTGGGCAAAATAATTTTGATTTATTTTTAAAAAATACTTCCCTTGATCTGAGCGGTACAAGACTTGACCACTTTTCCTAAGTTTGCCTCCTGAACACACACAATTTTTTGACTCAATTCTACAATGTTAAGTGGGTGAAAAACCCATAGAAATGAATGGGAAAAAGTGAAAGTGACAGTGACAGTGAAAGTGAAAGTAATGTAATTTAGAGCAAAAACTGTCATTTAGAGCATTCTTCTTGTTTTTTTGTAAAAATAAATCAATAGATCCAATACAATGCATATCTAACATACACACAAATGAAGGGCTGATCATGCCAAAAACTCACACTAAAAAAAATTAGCATTAAAAATAAGCATAAATAAGCAAATATATTTATAACAAACTAAAATACCCCCAAAATAAAATAAAAAACACACCATAAATGGATAGACAAAATTTTATCGAAGACAGTGATATAACATTTATAATAAATAAAAAATAGGGTCACATCTGAGTCCTCTGTGCCCACATTTGTCCACAATTACAGAATTAAGGGCTATAAAGTGAATACGGTTTGAGGGTTGAGGACAATGATTAAAATGAAATGGTTTTGGTGGCTTGGTTTTCTTGAATAACGTTGGCTCATCGAAAAAGTTACAAAATCAGAATTCAATCAAGCAAATCTGTTAATCTAATTATTAGCATTATATCATTAATTATAGCCTACATATTTTAGTAAATATGTTTGTGTAAAGTTTTAATAGATTAATATGAAATATCTGAATGACTCACCAGAGTACATTGCTCGATGTGATATAAATGTATAGTCTACATGAGAGTTCAAGTCAAAAGTCACGGCGGTGAGTTTAGACTTTATGAATCACTTCCAGAGAAGAGCTTAATGTAGAAGGAGTTCACCACAAATGACAACCCGCTCACAAAGGGCGACTTTTCAGCAAACCGCCTTACCTCAATTATTGCCTCGCTCAAGAAAAAATAATAAAAAAACCATGCACAGTCTGGTAAAACTGAGAGCAACCTCAAAACAACAACAAATTTTGTCTGTTAATCCAATCGACTTGCATATTTAAGTAAATTCAACTTAAATCACATTAAACTGACTTTATTCAGTTACTAATTACTAGATTAGTTGAATCTATAACTTATAAAAAAGTTATTTTTGTTAAATTGCTTAACTTATGACTTATCTTAAAGAATAATCATACCCTCAGAGGAACAAACAAGTCCTCATCATCTTCCAGAGAGCAGACAGACAGCAGGACACTGATGGACAAACACTCCACACTGAAGAGCCTGGACAGATACAGATACAGATACGCCACTTATTTATTATTATTATTAGTAGCAGTAGTATTTTTGCTATTGTATTTATTAAGTAAGGAATAATTGACGACAGGCCGTTGAATTATTAGAAAAATAATGCACACCCGAGGTGGTAATGCGGTCACGACGCGAAGCGGAGTGGCCGTTACACCTCGGTGTGCATTATTTTTCTAATAATTCAACGGCCTGAAGTCAATTATTCCGCTTATACTACAGTTACCACACCTCGAAACATTGTTCAGATTATGTATTTCAAGACGTTTGTAAAGTTTTTGTCATTAAAACGCTCTTGTAGGTAGGACTAATTTCTTACGCATCTAATCCAATGCCTCCGTTGCTAATTCCAAAACGTCATTTTAGAGTTAGTAACGGAGGTTTGAGCCACTGATAGCAGACTAATGCTGGGGACACACGACTAGCTGACACACTCTCTGACTGTTTTCATCGACTGCAGCAGATTTTAAACACCGACTTTGAACACAGACTGAACGCGCTGAACACGCGTTTGGACATGATCAGTCATAAGTATCAAATTACATTCATAACCGGCCTTAAAGTGTGTCCCCGGCTTTATGCAGTTATTAATGCAGTTATTAGAGAGAGATGTTGCAATAATGAGACAGAAAAGCATGTGCGTCATTATTATTTTTTTATTTATTAATTCAATTCGTTTTAATTAATTCGTTCATTCTTTTTTTCTATTATTGACAGATGACAGTAGACTAGCCAAATAAATGAAACACAAAGCCCTTTTAACAAGTAGGCCTATCAATAATTATTTATTTGTTAAATTATCTGCAATAAAAATCCGTGCTGCAGGACAATCCATTTATTTAGCCTATATTTAGTTTAATTTTCTATTGATTATATAGGACTATATACTTTATTTATTAAAATTAAACTGCATGTTTCCATTGATTGTGAAGCTAGACATTGAAAATTGCAGATCAAGCGCATGGGGCTAAATGCTTTTTCTTGTTATGAATTGTATCCTATTATCCGTTATTACAGTTGACTACGCGTAGTGATATGGAACTGTAATGCGGTCAAGACCTGCCTGGAACTACTTTAGCCGTGCGTTTCCCTGAAAATAATGCACACCTTAGAACGTTTGTCAACCAATCAGATTCAAGCATTCAACGGCCCTGTAGTATAATCCTAATTAATGTTTGTTAATAAACATACAAATGTTGATTTCTGAATTAGTCGGCTAGATTTTGTAATGACCATTAGCTAAGCTTAATAAATGCTGCAGAATTCATCGTCGTCAGTTAGTCAATTGATTTTAATGTAGCCTATCAAATGAAAGCTTATTGTAAAGCATTAACAAAAATTCTAAGATATTTGTATCAGTTCTGGGCAATAGTGTTTATTTGTAATAATTAAAAAGTACACTAAAATGTTTGGGGGTTTGGTTTTCGTGTGAGTAACACTGGTTCATTGAAATGTTGAGGTTCATCATCATTCTACCAAATTACTAAGTAGGCCTATTGATTATTATATCTATATATTTTTTTTTTTGTGTGTGTGTGTGTAAAAAAGTTTTTTATAAATAAATAAATAAATAAATAACTGACTCACCTGTTTTGGAGTTCTGCATTGCTAGGTGTGATTCAAATGGAGAAGAACACTAAAGTCTGTCCGTTCACAAGAGTAAAAGAGGCGAAGCGAAGTCATCATCAGTCTAGCCCGACTCGACCGTGGAATTCATGACGCTTTAATTGCTCTTGTGGTTTTAGTTGTAATTTTAGTTTTCTCCAGATCACAGAAAGTTTTCAATGAGGTCATTATGTTTCATCCTCGAACGAAGATAATCAGAATAGAGCCAATAATTGTTCGTTGTGCACAAAAACAAAATGTTATAAACTGAGTTGTATAGTATTCAACGATTATGGCCGTTGATTTGCCAGAATTAATGATATAATAAAAATAAAATTTCGTTATATTATTCTATTGTGCCTTTAAAAGCATGTAGTTTGATAATATTTTCTAAAATGCATAGATCGTTAAAAAAGTGTTTAAAGACCTCAAAAGATCAAGACTGAGGTGAGATATGAAGACCCTCATCAAGTTGGATATTCATAACTTTAACAATTGTTTCTCCTTCAGAAATACATTTTCGTGAACAAAGTTTTTCAATGAATAGCTGTTACAAGTTTATACTGTACATTATATTTAGTTTGCAGAAGCTTTTAATGGAGGAGACTTGAATTTCTCATGTCATATATGAGGACAGTTTTACACACAAGTTTTTTTTACACACATGTCCTCTGTCCTAATTCAGCACCCTGGGCCAGTTTCACAAAGATAGACTTTGACTATGGCTTAGATATAGAATAGTCAGACTTCAGACAGACATCAAAATCAGACCGTTGCACACAGTTACAACGACATTTTACTTGGGAAATTTGACAGAGAATAGTAACAAGAAGAAATGTTTAAATTATGAGCCATTTTCCCTTTTCTTTTGGCTGTTTGTAATGTAACTGATTGTTACTGCTGGTTGCCAAGATAACAGAGTCTTAGACTTAAGTTAGCCTGGGGGTAAGTGTCTAATTTTTTTGGTCTAAATTAAGTCAGTCTTTATTTTTGTGAAACAGTGTAACTTGCATTAGACTAGTCTATGAGCAAATTTAGCGCTATAGACCGGTCTAAAATAGCTTTGTGAAACCGGCACCTGATGATGATTATGCATGTGATGACCAATAATGTGTACTTTATCACTAACAGTTCATCATATCAAGTGCATATTAATATATAGGCCTATTACATGATACAAGTGTTGTATAATTTAGTCTTTTTTATTTGAGCAAAGTTTCATCACATAATACTCTTGAATCCTCCCCAAAATGATATTCACAAAGCATCACATCTGTCATGAACTGCTCCGAGACTCGAAGGTGAGATCCAAATGCAGCTTTAATTAAGGGGCAATCCAGACACGTCATCCAATAAACAGGCAATCGGTCAAAATACAGGTAGGCAGTCCAAACAAACAAAATGGCAGGGGTCAGAGGCAAAAGAGTAATCCACAGAACAGGCAAGAAATCCCAAAAAACAAGAGACAAGAAACCAGGGAAGGAATACAGTGCAACAACATACAATGCCAAGAACTCACAAAGACTGAAACAATTCTTCATGATCCCAGCCTCTCCCCCTTCAAAATTTTTGGATCAAGCCCAATCCATGATTTCAAAGTTTCTGTGGAATGGCAAAAGGGCCAGAATTAAATCGACCACATTACAACGCCCTAAGTTAGAAGGTGGACTGGACCTCCCAAACTTAAAATTTTATCATTGGGCTTTTCAAGTTCGAGCATTACGTGGGCGGATGAGAACTCCATGGTGCCCTGGAGGGTAATAGAGGAGCACTAGCAGTACCCCACAGATTGCAGGATCTTTTATATATTAAACATAAGCATCGGAAATTAAATGAAAGGTCTGGAAACATAATATCATATTCCCTTTTAGTTTGGAGTAAAGTAGAGAAACTTCTTGGTTATGTGCCACAATATCATACATTATCTCCGCTTTGGAACAACCCACTCATTTTAACTGCAGGAAAACCCTTTATATTTATTCCTTGGGCGTCAAGGGGGATTAACACTTTAGGGAATATATATGATGATAATGGCCTTCTCTCCTTCCAGCAATTACAGCAGAGGTTTGACATCCCAGGTTCTTCATTTTTCCTTTATTTAAGATTACGTTCATCATTGATGGCTTGTGGTGTTAAGTGTGATGCTCAAATAGACTCATTTTCTATCAGATTGGTTTAACAACAGCCAGTGCGCTCGGGGATGGGTTACCAAGATATACAATGCACTCATAAAGTGTTTGTGCGTGTGTGTGTGTGTGTCTGTTTGTGTATGCGCGCTTGCGTGTGTTTAGTGTCCTGGGATTTCCTACATTGTGGGAACATGTCTCCACATGGATAATAATATTATTAGCAGAAAATCTTTTGTAAAAACAAAGATAATAACAGCACTGCAAGTGCATTTCTGCCTGTCAACCTTCATGAAAGCATGAGTAGGACTGAGGAACCCAAAAAGCCACAGGCCAGATTTTCCACCAAAGTTAAGAGCTTATTAATTACGAAAACGATCATTTATTTTTGCTAATTATTATTTTATTTCAGTTAGTTTTTCAGTAACTGTTATTAGTTTCGTTTAGTTTTTCATTTATTATGAATTTTTAATTTTATTTCAGTTTACGAAAATGTTTTTTGACCAATAGTTTTAGTCTTCGTTTACGAAAATAACCACACCTCCATCCCCAGTTTGCAAGGAAGAAACAAGCCCTTGAGCTCACTGTATCCTTGTGCAAAACTCACACATACATACAATTTGTTGAATTCTATGTATAATAATCATGGATGTAGGCTACTGTTTAAAGATTGACAGGGAGAGGACAAGCATACAACCCCTGGCAAAAAGTATGGAATCACCCCTCTCAGAAGATGTTCATTCAAATGTTTAATTGTGTAGAAAAAAAAACAAGCACATATATGCCACAAAACAATTTTCACTGAACAATCCAAACTTCTGGCTGTATAAAACACTTTTAAAAAAATAAAATAAAAATAACTGTAGTCAATTACAACTGTTTTTACAGATCACACAGAGGAAAAAAATATGGAATCACACAAATCTGAGGAAAATTATATGGAATCACCAAATAAAAACACTACTAGTACTTTGTTGCACCACCTCTGGCTTTTATAACAGCTTGAATTCTCTGAGGCATGGATTTAACTAATGACAAACAGTATACTTCATCAATCTGTCTCCAGCTTTGTCTTATTGCAGTTGCCAGATCAGCTTTGCAGGTTGGAGCCTTGTCGTGGACCATTTTCTTTAATTTCCACCACAGATTTTCAATTGGATTGAGGTCCGGACTATTTGCAGGCCATGCCATTGACATTATATGTCTTTCCTGTAGGAATGTTTTCACAGATTTTGCCCTATGGCACGATGCATTATCATCCTGAAAAATGATGCTACCATCACCAAACATCCTTTCAATTGATGGAATAAGAAAAGTGTCCAAAATCTCAACATAAACTTGTGCATTTATAGAAGATGTAATGACTGTCATCTCTCCCATACCTTTACCTGACATACAACCCCATATCATTAATGATTGTGGAAATTTGCATGTTTTCTTCAGGCAGTTGTCTTTATAAATTTCATTGGAACGGCACCAAACAAAAGTTCCAGCATCATCACCCTGCCCAATGCAGATTCGTGATTCATCACTGAATATAACTCTCATCCAGTCATCCACAGTCCAAGATTGTCTTTCTTTAGCCCACTGAAACCTTGTTTTTTTCTGTTTAGATGTTAATGATGGTTTTCGTTTGGCTTTTCTGTATGTAAATCCCATTTCTTTTAGGCGATTTCTTACAGTCCGGTCACAGACATTGACTCCACTTTCTGCCCATTTGTTCCTCATTTGTTTTGTTGTGCATTTTCTGTTTTCAAGGCATATTGCTTTAAGTTTTCTGTCTTGGCGCTTTGATGTCTTTCTTGGTCTACCAGTACGCTTCCCTTTTACAACCTTTCCATTTGATTTGTACTTGGTCCAGATTTTAGACACAGCTGACTGGGAACAACCAACATCTTTTGCAACATTCCGTGAAGATTTACCTTCTTCGAGAAGTTTGATAATCCTCTCCTTTGTTTCAACTGACATCTCTCGTGTTGGAGCCATGAGTTATGTCAATCATCTTGGTTCAACACATCACTAATGTGTGCAAGCACTCTTTTTTAACTGCAGACTAATTAGCAGTTGTAATCAGATACAGGTGTTTGTTTTAGAAATGCAAAGTGCATGGTGATTCCATATAGTTTTCCTCAGATTTGTGTGATTCCATATTTTTTTCCTCTGTGTGATCTGTAAAAACAGTTGTAATTGACTATAGTTATTTTTTTTTTGGTTTTTTAAAAAAAGTGTTTTATACAGCCAGAAGTTTGGATTGTTCAGTGAAAATTGTTTTGTGGCATATATGTGCTTGTTTTTTTTTTCTACACAATTAAACATTTGAATGAACATCTTCTGAGAGGGGTGATTCCATACTTTTTGCCAGGGGTTGTATGCTACTATTAGGACTGTGCTTACAGGTTACAAGCGCCACACTGTTTTTGTTTTTTTTTCAATTAGTACAATCAGTAAAAAATCTAAGTTACAGTTTTTTTCAATCGCTAACAAGCGCTTACCCATACGCGCTTCAGATACTTTTTCTAAACTCTTAACACAGACTCAAACCTACAAAACACAATTGACCAAATGGATAATTTTCTTCTCAAAAACACATTTTGTTAAATATATACTAACTCTTCATTTCAAAATAGAACACATGTTTATCTGGCACACACTAACTTTCCCAAAACACTGGAAATCTGACTCAAAATGAAATTATTCTGTGAAAGAATAACACTTGTTTTCACTTCACAAGGTACATGCACTCAATCAAAGTACACCAGGTTTCAAAATACTGGCTATTGTTGACATTACTAAAACTGCATAGACTTTTCAGTTTTACAGGTATTTGCATGCAAAACATGCAATCCACCGTTTTACACTAAATTTCTTGGTTGGGAACTGTATGTCCACATGTACAGTAATGTTCACATTCAAAAACATTCCAGTAAAAAGCAAATCAGTTTTTATTCCTTTACTGTTTACTACAGGAGGTACAGTAGAAACACGGTTTGATAGAACAGAAAAAGTTTTACAGTATTTCTTACAGTGAACAAAATATCCATGAAACACACAAGAGCATTCTGAACAAAAAAAACACACAAAATTACTGTATCTAATCTCTGCGATCTTCAGGGTTAGGCCACATGTTTTCATCAAGATCACATCTGATATCATCCAAGGCGATGCACCTGGGATAAAACTGCTTGATATGTCGGATACACCCTTGGAGCCAGCATCCATGGCTTCAAGGAGGGACATCTGGTCATGTGGCTGATGGTCATAAACCTTCCACCTCCACATTACATTTCGTCCAGGTCGACGCCTTTTGGCCAGATTGAATCCTGCCTCATCTATGTATATGAATTCATGAGGGGCCTGGTTGGCCTCCAATTCCATAACTCTCAAAACAGTCAAAAAAGTTTATGTAAATCAAGTCATTACTGTATACTATACTGTACTGTAACCTATTACTGTGTAGGTTACCTACTTGCAAAGTGCAAAGCTTATAGAACTGGACATTGAATTGAATATACAGTACACTATACCTGGACATATTGTCGTAGTAGCTCCTTGACTCTCTCACTGATATATTGTTTTTGAACTGATATCATTGCAGAAGCAGAGGTTTTTATACTGTATCTAAGGTTTGGAATATTGTTTTTGCTATTGTGGGATGTTGTGTATTAACATTTGTAAATACTACAAAAACAATCCATAATTTTGTTGGGAGGTATAGCTTGTCTGTTAAGAAAATGTAAGCATTATGGAAATGTGTTCACTGACTGCTGAACACTGAGGATGAGGAGCCCAGAGCTGAATCCTGGAGATGGTGCCATGGACGAGTCCCTCCATCACTCCACCTGCCCTTATGAGTCCCTCCATCACTCCATCACTCCACCTGTCCTTATGAGTCCCTCCATCACTCCACCTGCCCTTACGAGTCCCTCCATCACTCCACCTGCCCTTACGAGTCCCTCCATCACTCCACCTGCCCTTACGAGTCCCTCCATCACTCCACCTGTCCTTATGAGTCCCTCCATCACTCCACCTGTCCTTATTGCCTCAGATTGTGAAGCACAACACATCACGCAACAACCTCAGCGCCTGTAGCCTACATACATGATTGTAGTTTCAATAAAGCTTTGTGTGTTGACTTGTATATGCATTTGTTTATTGTGTGATGGTGACTTTGATTCATTCTTTTACTAATTTATTGTAAAAAACATTGTTGTCAGTAAATAAAATATAATTATTTAATTAATGCTTTATTTATTGTTTGAATGAAAATGTAGATATGTTCACTATATACACATCTAGAGTGTATTCATGCATTCATATGACATTGTTAAGTCCCCAGCTTGTCTAGGGGTGTGGGACTAACAAACAGATATATATATAGGCTATATACCCAGGATGGAAAAACCAAGGATAACTCAAAACATGTGTCTCATGCATTTATTTATTTCAGCCTTATGTAAAATAAACTACCAAAAAAAAAACTCAATAAAAAAGTGCAACACAATATACAGTCTCCACGGCTCCCATCGCGTTACTGAAACGCACGCGGAGATTGCCCGCCGCTCACCACGCCGACTTCCAGCTGATCGGGAACCCTGGTCCGACAACTGCCTCCACAGAGTCACTTGACAGACAGCGCGGGGAGACGCTATCAGCACCCAGCAGATCGCGCTTCCAACCACACAATAAACCACACAGTAAACCACACAGTAAACCAAACTGTCTGACGCGAGCCGCCCAGGAAAAGTGAGAGACTCAAGAGCACTTCACTAGCTCAACTTATACACCCCACTAATTGCCACTGATCCGCGTCAGCTGCGGGATTCTCACCGCGCCAAACTCAAAACACGGGACACCTGCAGAAGAGAAACAGAAAACACCCACAGCAACACACAAAACACGCACACAGACCTCACGGGTCATAACACCCCCACCCATAAGAACAAACCTATCACATAGTTTGTATACCACTGTAAAAGTTTACCATTTATGTGTTGTTACAGGCCCACCATAATCAGTCGGCATGAAATCAAATTTGATAAACCTTCTTTTTATATGTAATATTGTAGTGTTTATTATAAATGATTTATCTGTGCACTTCATTATTTTTTTTTTTTAAAAATCATGTACCCTTATAATCTTTAATCAAATACATTACCCTTCCCTCCCCCCTCGAAACGACCTCTCTTCTCTTTCGGTCACGTGCCATGGCGAAAGGGTGCGGCCAGAGCCGTTGAGGGTGCGGCTATCGAGATGCTCTCGAGGGTGAACTTGACTGATAACTTGACTTGACTCATCTTGGTTCGCAATAAACCAAGAATAATAATAATAAAATAAAATAAAAAATCCTTCATGATGGGAGGGTAACGGTGGGGAGTCCGGTGGAGAGAAATCCTCCACAACTGAATGTAAACTGGCATTCAAATCTGCCTCCATTTTGTTTGCAACGCCCAACCTCCAACCATCCAATCAATTCCCGATGGACGATATCAAGCCCCGCCCTACATTTTTTTCTAATTTCAGTAAAAATGACAATCTCAATTTCCGTTTCATGCCGACTTTACATACATTTCTTTTTAAGTCAGATTAGCGCCACCTGTTGATAAAAAATAAATATTACATGTTATTGCATGGGTTTACCACTAGATGCCTGTATAGTTGTTTTTGGACCAAATAACTTGATTTTAAGATGAGGATTTTAATTTATTTTTTAGAAACGGCTCTAAGTATTTTGTAAGTTAATATTCAACAATACTATTGATCTGTCATTGACACCATTATATGAGAGCTGAACTGAGCTGGATGATAACATCACAGTTTTCTCCAGAATGGCTAACGTAACGTTATATAGATTAATTAACTGAATGAATAACTTTTTTACAACAGAAATGAATCAGCACTGAACCTATACTTAAGCTGGATTATGACACTATTTTGCTCTAGATCTGCCGAGACAAACTTTGTTGCATTATTTTCCTATGATCCGTATAGAGCTGCTTTGAAACAATCTGTATTGTAAAAAGTGCTATATAAATAAAGGTGACTTGACTTAATAAATGTGACTAAGTGAGAATTGTGACGATGGCACTTGATCATGTATTGTTATTTTACAGTTGGATTGTATCACTTTGTTAGGTTACATATTTATGGTTTGTGATTTAACAAACAGGATTAACTCCATTTGTATGGAGTTTTGATTTATTTGATTTATTTTTCACTTAAGAATTATTGTTAAATGTGTGCCTGCATAACTTTTATAAGATTTATTTTCTTTGATTTTGTTTTATTATGTATAACTTATTTATTATTTAGTTCGATTTTGTATTTTTATTTAATTACTATTATTTATTTGGAGCAATTAAATCAAATGTTCAAACGCTCAACCTTTGTTTTCATATCTTTTTTTTTTTGTTTTAAGCTTTGTTCAATTTACGTAGAACGAACGTTGAGTTTTGTTTTGCTCTGCTCTCTGGCTCCGCTGTCATGTTCGTTCTACGTCACGACGCTTCCTACGCTACGTCATACGTCATACGCCAGCATCCATCTCTGTGAACGCGCACCGACCGCCACCGGAAGCCAGTTATTTTAGTTTATAAAGTTTTAAATATGTATATTTTTACGACAAAACCGCACGGATTACCCTCAGAAGGCCTTCGTTTATCCCCCTGGAGCCGGATGGATTATTTTTGTGAAGGATTCATGCACATTTTGGGACTTGAAGGAGGTGGACCCCATTGCTTCACGTTATAACCACTGAAAGATCTAAGACATTTTCTAAAATAACTGAAAATGTGTTCGTCTGAAAAAAGATTGACATATGCATCTCGAACGGCTTGAGGGTGAGTAAATCATGGCTTAAATATCATTTTTGGGCGAACTATCCCTTTAAAGACAAACCATGTGTAAATTCATAAGTCAACACCATTGCTGAGTATTTTCTCATTTGCATATTCATAGAATCGCGTATACTAAATGAGGCAAGGGTGTAGAGTTACGTTCAAGCTATTTTAAGCCATGAATTTTTTTTTAAGGAAAGAAACTTTTAAATGTGACTACAGGGGGACTTCTAGAATACTTCTTCAGTTACAGGCATGGAAACTTGAGGCAAAAAATAAGAAGTGCTTCATGCCATTTTTGAACTCTCACTGTTGGCAAATAATGAAACAGATTGTTAAAGTCAACATATTTAACTAATAGATCTACCAATCTCTGTGTAAAAATAATAAAGTGATGCTGCCATCTTTCTATACTCATTTTGACCCTCCTCCACAAAACAGTGGATTACTCAGTAAATATACATCTGTGACATTTAATATTTTGGCTTTCATCATTATTTATGTTTGTCTTTCTACAGAAAGAAAATAAGCAAATCTAAAATTTGAGCCGGGACCTCTGGTGGATCTGTAAAGGAATGACCCCATAGTGATTCAGACGATACCGTATTAAAGGTCGGTGTCATGAATGTACAACAACAAATGGCAAAATCAGGACGTGCGCTCTGGATCGTCTCAGTCAGTCTTCAGTGATACAGAAGTCCTGAGGGCGACATCTAAACTGTTCTGGGTTCAGCTGCTACTTTTAGTGTTCAAATGTTTGAATTAATCGTAGATGAAAAATGTATGAGATCTAAAATTAGGAGTGAAACACCAATCATTTTTAAGAGCTGCTCCTAAATTTCCACGTTGGTAGAAACTTTTAGTGGAAAGATTTTGATGAATACAGACTCAGATTATCAGAACTGCTCATATCCATTGATAAAAGAATAAATGGAAGTAATACTTGCCGTTCTGCGTTTCCAGAAGTAAACGCCCCCCAAGACGACAATAACCAGAGGAATTAAAGCATAAAGCCAGTGTAGGTCAGAGGAGCTGAGAGGTGTTGGGCTGGAGGAGGAGTGTGGAGGAGCTGGAGCTTCTGTAAGAGACAACAGGGACAAGAAAGATAAAAGATAATCAGTAACTCAACTCAAATGTCTCGCCATCTGCCAAATTATCAGACAAGTTTTTACTCATTCTATGAGGTCTATTAACAATATATATGTTTTGCACAGCATTCAAGACATTATCCAAGTAATAGTTTTCTTCTTTTCCAAATAAAGAGTTTTTGCTGTGGATCAAACGATACATCACATCTGATTATTTACATCATTCATAGTTGTCATCATTCATAACTGGTTTCAACTGATGATTTTGCAAAAAGTATTCAGTTTCTGCAGTTTTAAATCATAATATTACACTGTAATTAAAATTATTACAAAAATATTAATTTAATTTATTTAAATGAAAACAACAGATAAAATGCTTAACAATGTCTCAAGTCGTTCCAGCTCAAGTAGGAATAACATCAAATTAATTTTTACAACATTATAAACAAAATCATGACCATTTATATTATTATTATTTTTAATCATAATCTTGATTCTGAAACATTACATTATTTATTATAGTGACAATACTCACTGTTGTCCACAAGTGTAGCAGTCACCTCAGACACTTTCTCTCCAGTGAAGACTCGTGCTTTATAGAGTCCTGATCTGGAGATGTTCACATTCTGAATGATTACAGATAAACGTCCTTTTCCTAATATGAGTGTAACTCCAGGCTCTGGAGGATCATCATAGACCCAAGGCTTCTGCGCAAAAAGAACAGTATATTCCTTCTTGTCTTCTTTAAAAATAATCATCACTTCATCTGCTTTCTCCACTTCATCGATGTTGAAGGATATTGTAACATTCTGTCCATCGATCGCCTCGAACTTCGATCCAGCAACAACCAGAGCTGCAAATCAGAACCACTGTATTAGAATAATGAGGAATAAACTGAC
Organism: Vimba vimba; assembly: GCA_022828995.1. Lineage (NCBI taxonomy): Eukaryota > Metazoa > Chordata > Actinopteri > Cypriniformes > Leuciscidae > Vimba > Vimba vimba. The sequence goes on along the minus strand of CM040837.1, from coordinate 31,276,817 downwards.
AATAGATTTTTTTAAATCATAAAAATCCGCCGATTAAATTAACAGTATACCTACCTGAAAAAAGTACCAAACTGAGAGTGACAATGGTTTTCATCGTTAGGAAAATTAGCTTCGAAATGGCTTCGGCTCTCTTTTCTTCTTCTCGTGAGTTTTGCAGCAGAGTGTTGCTGTCATACACCGATCATTTGTCGAATTCTATTAATTGAGTTAAATCTATGTAGCCTATATCCAGTTCGATGAAGAAATAGCGGCTCGGAACGCTGTCAAAGCCTCAACTCAACCACAACCACCCGAGCACACACACAGCCGCGGCGCATCTCAGAGTCTGTTCCTTAAGCTTAATGCTATTTTCTTCCACTTTCCTCGTATTCATATTTTCACTGTCACCACCTAAGCCGTAGCGATCACAGATGGCAGAACTATTCCTGTTCGTTCCCCCCGTTTTGAAGTATTTCAATAATTAAACTCTACAGTATTTTTTTTTTTTTTTATGTTATTGAAGGGGTACGGTTAGGGTTATGTAGCCTATAATAGGCCAATATAACCTCCGATTTGGGCGGATTTGCTCTCATCTTTTATAACTAAATACTAAATTCCTAGTTTTTAAAAATAAAACTTTTAACGTTTGTTACAATCTTTTACTTACTTGCAACATCGAAGGTTTCTGAAGAGAGAACACATTTTCAGTCTATTGGCCGCCGTGCCTTCGTTCTGAAATGTTCAATCCGAAGTTCGTTGTCAGGCTTTCTGTCACTGGGCAGATTTTACTTTACATGGATGTTCTTCCTCCTTCCGTTTCTCACCAGTTTCTAGCATTACCGCCATCTAGAGAGAGAGAGAGAGAGAGAGAGAGAGAGAGAGAGAGAGAGAGAAAGAAAGAGAGAGAGAGAGAGAGAGAGAGAGAGAGAGAGAGAGAGAGAGAGAGAGAGAGGTCTTCTAAACTTCCAAAACACTGCCATCAAGTTCTGGAAACAAAGTCCCCTGTTTCCAGCTGGAGAAATCTGCCAGCCACACACACACACACACACACACACACACACACACACACACACACACACACACACACACACACGTGCATTCCGCCCACACAAATTCTAAACACAGAAAGACAAATACATTAAATAACAACACAAACTGGAATGTTATTTGGCACAAAATCGAGAATACACTGTTGCGAACCAGCTGGAAACTCAGAGAGACATGTGTTGAAATATTTTATTCATCTTATAGAAAACAATTGTAGAATTATTTTAGAATTATTAGAATACTATAAAAGCCAGTGTTTTGAGTCCTCATATAGCCGTGACTGTGATTGCAAAGGTCAAGTCTTTGTGCAGCCATTAGCTAGTTTTAGCTTAGTGAGGTAATTTCCAGTAAACAACAGTTGGCTGAGAGATTTATAAGAGTGGTTTTCCAGTGGTTCAGGCTGCATGACTAAATAAAGAAAAAATAGTCATTGCCGAATGACTAAAGAAACATTATCAGCAAGATGGTAGAAAACTGTAAAATTTTTGTCTACCCACTGCTACTTATATCAATGACAGAAATAAGCGCAGCTATACTAATTAAATATGTGCACTGTAAAAAATAAAAAATAAAATAATTTATCAACTTTTTATCTTTTGTGAAATCAACTTAGATACTGTAATTAATGTGTTTCAGATAACATCATATTTTGAATTTCTATTAAACCAATCTCCTTTGTTTTATTAACTCAATTTTTTTATTTCAATGAACTCAAAATTTTAAGGCAAACAGGTTACTTACCTTTTTTAAGTTAAACCAACTATATTTTTTACAGTTGACTTTGAATTGACTTTGAAGTGCTACCTATTGCAAGAGCGTTGCTAGTGTGATGATGTTGTATTGCAATAGGTCAAAGTCAATACTAAATCAAAACTAGTTAGCACATTATTTGTAATTGAAAGGATTTAATGACTAAATATGGGTATGGTTACACTTAAAATAGTTACAAAATAGATGTATGTGATGATGATTAATCGTACACAACATGTAATATGTTATCTGAGGGATAGAAAGAGA
>CM040837.1:30644774-30669774 GCA_022828995.1 Vimba vimba | reverse complement strand
TAATTGAATTGTGTTTGTCTGAAGTCGCGGATGAGCTTGTTTCACTCGCGAGGTCAGTCAAGGGAAATGGTGCACTTGAGTGTTTTAGCTTCTGAGAACAACTTCATCCAGTCGCTAGATGCGTGTTTTATTGCGATAAAGCCTCTGAACATTCACGGATATCTCCGGATCTGATGTTGGCCGTTCAGGTGTTGGACATTTTCCAAAATGTTATCTGAGATGATAATGGTATCTAAAAAAGCAAGAAGAGGGAAGATTGAGTTGTTCAGTCGACGTCGGTCTCAACACAAATACGAGATGTTTAGGCTTCGTGCCTTGAGTTGTTAAACAGGTTCACTTGTATAATAGTATAGATGGTGTTCAGACGTTAAAGGGAATATTCAATCAAAAATATCATGTCCTACGTTTCTTCTGTGAAACTCAAAAGGAGAAGTTTTGCAGAATTTTCACACTAATCTTTTTCAATACCATCAAAATAAACGGGAACTGAAATAACTGAGCTCCAGGAATGAATCAAACGCACCACAAATGAAGTCTTGTGCTTCATATTTCAGGTCACAAAGCTTTTCTAATTTCTCTAAATGTATTAACGCTCGGGTTCAGTGCAAATATGACGGGTCAGTTTTTTGTGTGTTTTTATCATAAACTAATCCCATTAAAAAAACAAAAACAAAAAAAACATTTATACTTGAAATAAAATAAACATGAACTGATTGCCAAGACTACATTTCTCATTTTTCTTTAGTCTTGTGTTTTAGTATCTTAAAACATGTTTGTTCACTAGATCCTTTCCATGATTTATTGTATTGTTGTATTTTGTTTTATTTGACTTCTATAAATTGATTACAAAATGTTTTTCTTCGTATTTCTCTTCTGTAAAGCACTTTGTTAACCGGCTGACATGCAGCTCTGTGCGCGTGCTTCAGATGTGTGCGTTTAGAAAACCCATATATAAGTACCAGTTTAGCCTGATATGGCTTTAAAACACATGCATAATAAACTTTCATGATGATGAAGCTTGACCACGATAGAGATGATAAGCAAAACCAAACAGATGTTTTAGTTTTTGGCAGAGCATCTGAGGCATGAGCTGTACAGGCTCCGCCCTCTTCTGGAAAGGGGGCGGGGCAGCAGCTCATTTGCATTTAAAGATACATGCATGAAAACAGCGTGTCTTTCCTTCCACTCAAATATGCGTTTACAACATTGTATAATAAATGATCTTTAGCTGAAACTTCACAGACACATTCTGCGGACACCTGAGACTTGCAGTCAAACCAAAATGTATTCAGACACCATTTCTCACATTATCACAGTTTATTCACTAAATGATATAAAATGGTAATAAAATATGAACTCAGAGTTATCAAATCAGTTGATATTTCACTGGTTTTGTCCGTCCTTCTGTTAGACTGTCTCAATGATGAATTATGATGAATATCTGCCAGCAATTAAATATAACTACACAATTACATAATACCAATGTATTGCTTCATTTTGTTCAGTCTGTGTGTAAAAAGGTCGAATTAGCAATTAAAGAAAAAACACTTCAGCAAAACATGATCAGCTCAAAGTGTCTGAATCATTTTTGGTCACCAAATTTTTATAAATGTTACTGGTAGTCACTGTATGAAGAATTTTTGGGTATAATATGTCACAGTTTACTTTATTTTGCTCTCCTCACTTACATAAATGAACTATAGTGTCCTACACACACTAGTAAAAAAAATATATAAAAAATTATATCTAGTGTCTGAATAATATCTAGTATCTGGTTTGACTGTATATCACATCTAGTAAAAGAGGCATGATAGGTCTCCTGTAAATACTCTCTCTGTCGTCTTCCTCAGCGGTGTTCACAGAGGTCCCTCATGACATCTCGGCACAGAGCGGTCAGGACGTGGAGATGGCCTGCTCGTTTCGAGGCGCGGGGTCGCCCTCCTATTCGCTGGAGATCCAGTGGTGGTACATCAGGAACCACAGAGAGTGGACAGACAAGCAGACGTGGACCACCAATCAGGTATAGCGTGAATTATTATTAACTGGACCAGAAAACATGTTAAAAAAAACAAATGATTGAAGGAGGAACCCGAACCAAATCTAGAGACCAGGGACTCTTTTCACACCAGATAAGAAGAAACCACTTAGCAACCACCCAGAACACCCTAGCAACTACCCTGGGGTGTGTTTCCCGTACACTGACGTAACTCGCTTCTTCACTACTATAGTGCGATGCATTGTTGAAGAAATCAACTAGCTAGTCACGACTGGTTCCCGAAACCGTATAGTCGCAAATTGGTAGTTGAACCAAGTTGGTTTATGACGTCATGAACGTGGTGGAGTAATAACTTCTTTTAATGAATCAGTTTGAGATCAAATTAATGCTCAATGTTTTGCTATAAATTACGGACATGGAATTCTCAGTTATTTTGCTTTATTTCCAGATTCAATCATAGGCTCGTTCTTACACATGAGCACTCTTCAAAACAGTGTTTTAAATCTCTTGATGAACTAAAAAACATAAATGACATTTGTACTGTATTAATTCTAAATTAAAGACACAGGTTGTACTGAATGTCAGCTTGCTTATATTCCTCAAGATAAGGATTTATTGAGTCCACATGTCATGCAAACTAGAAACTCTTCTTCTAACCACAGGTCGAGATCTGTCGTTCCAACACAACTCTGCGATGCTGTTTGTGAATGAACGATTATTTCTGGAAACACCGACTCGTTTAACTGCTGATAACGACGGAACTTGCGAACATAGTTACCTAACGATGCTTTCGGGAAACGCACCCCTGAATGAAACCTTTAACACTGGCTTAGGTTGAGGATTTAATGCCAATGTGTTGAGAATTAAATCTGATCCAGAAACCAAAGAGTTACTAAGATCATAATCCCAGCGTTCTGTCCCCTTGAGTTCAGCCCTTAACCTCCACGCAGATCTGCCCACAACTACAGCACAGAGAGCGGCTAACCATTACTAACAATACACAGAACAATACGATCCTCAGCGGGCCTGCTGTCACCGGCTGCAATTATGAGCCCGCTTTCTCTCTCGCGCGCGCTCGTGCCACTCAAACACTCACACAGACTCCTATTTTAAGAGTCTGAGAGAGAGAGAGAGATCGAGGGTTCAGCATCCTGTCCGACACACACACACACACACACACACACACACACACACACACACAGAGTTTAATAACCAGCTGCCAGTCAAAGGCTTCAGCTGTATGTAGAGCTGCACAGCATCACCTGCATGAACACAGACACATCAAACCTGGGAAATTCAATACGTCTGTAGATAAAATATACAGCCGCCATCCAGTCAGTTGAGATGAATGACTGCATTATATAAACATTATATAAAAAGGTTTCCAAAAGGGAATGTCATAGAAGAGGCATTTTTGGTTCCCCAAAGAACCTTCCAGAACATTCTAAAAAAATCTAAAGAACCTTTTTCCACAATAAAGAACCTTTTGTGGAATGGAAAGATTCCACAGATGTTAAAGGTTCTTTATGGAACCGTCGATGCCAATAAAGAAGCTTTATTTTTAAGAGTGTAGCAAAACATCAAAGTAAGTGTCATTTGTTGCAAAGAAAGATGCACAAACAGAATTTACAAGAAAACACTTGACAAAAAGACATTTGAAATCAATCGAATAGGTCAATAGACATAGGGCCCTATTTTGACGATCTGAAACGCAAGTATCAAGCGCGAAACACAAGTAACTTTGTGGGCGGGTCTTGGGCGCTGTTGCTGTTATACCGGTGGGATAAATGACTCTTGCACCCGACGCAAATCTAAAATGGGTTGGTCTGAAGTAGCTTCATTATTCATAGGTGTGGTTTGGGCGTAACGTGAAATAAACCAATCAGAGAGACATCTCACATTCCCTTTAAGAGCAGGCGCGCTTGTTTCATGGCGGATTGCTATTATAACGGCGGATTTGCCAGGAGCGGTTCACAGCCGAGGAGACCGACGTTCTCGTCAGGGCCGTGAAACACAGAGAAGTGACATTGGGGATGGAGAAACACACCCAGATTAGCTTCGGTTAAACAGGCGTATGATAATTTGGGTAAATGTGTAAGCTAGATTTATGCCTATTTTTTCACATCTTCAGGGACACAACAATGATTTCCCTCGTGTGTTAATATTTTTCCTTGTAATTATGTATGGTTTGCAAAAAAAACTGCTGCGTCTGTGTGTAGATGAGATAAGCAAAGTGTATGCTGTTGTGCACACGCTACATTGATTATGGCCAAGCATGCACCCTTAAAATAGCATCTGAACGCGCCGCTGACTTTAGACGAGGTTTTTCGTGGTCAATTGTTTTCTGAAACTGCAAAATAGCACCAGGGAACGTTTGCACCGGAACACTCTTTTCACTGAACCGCCATCGGGAGCGCAAGTTCATTCCCTAATTTACCGACTGTGGAGAGAAAAGTCCGCTGTGCGTCGGGTGCAAAATAGGAATAATACATGTGTCGGTGTACAAAGTCAGTTGCGCTGGGTGTAAGATAGGGCCCTTAGTGTTTGTGTTTGTGTAGTATTGCGGAAACAATACTGAAGGGCAGCTGTAATTTGTATTATATTGATATAAATCATTTTACACTATAAATATTGAAATGGTTCATGCTCACTTTAAAAATGATAATTCACATTTTGGTGACACTTTATAATAAGGTTGTTTGTTAACATACGTTAATTCATTAGTTAACTTGAACTAACAATGAAAAATACATTAATCTCAGTTAATTTCAACATTTACTAATGCATAATTAAAATCAATAGTTGTATCTATGAATATTATTTAATGGTGTGAGCTAACATATTTTTATTACCTAACATTAACAAAGATTAATAGATACTGTAATAAATTGGTGGTTAATGTTAGTTAATGCACTTACTAATGTTAATTAATGGGACCTTATTGTAAAGTGTTTCCCATATTTTATGGTGAAATTTCATAGTGAAAGAATGAAAGTCTGGATCCAAGACAAACCAATAGGAATCTAAACATGCAAAAGCAGCAAAAATGTATAATAAAGGCCTAGTTAAATGTTTTCAAGGTCATCATATAACAAAAACACATTGAAATCTGTTGGTTTTAATAAAACCGCTGAGACATAAAGTGGCCAAAGTTGAAGAAACATAAATATGAAGTGAGAACGGGAGAGGATACAGTGGTATTGATGGACTCTGGGGTCTGCGGCAGGTAACAGTCCACATACATTAATCACAACGGTGGAAATAACTGCAGGTTCCCGAGAGAGAGAGAGACTCAGAGAGAGAGACTCAGAGGGAGAGAGAGAGTGAGAGAGAGAGAGAGACTCAGAGGGAGAGAGAGAGTGAGAGACTCAGAGAGAGAGAGAGAGAGAGAGAGTGAGTGAGTGAGTGAGTGAGTGAGTGAGTGGGCGAGATTGCAGGACTTCCTGCTGTGAGCTCAAGATGCTCTTTAATTGGATGAAGGGATGAAAAGAGGGACATGGAGAAACTCTTGCTCACCTTTGCGTCATGTTTTATTCATGAAGGCCTCTTGAGGATCAGTTCAGATTCCAGCACTTTATATGCTTGTGTGTTTGAGTGCTGTTCAAATGTCCTGCTGCACGGTCACTGGATTAAACACACAAACACTGTAGAGCAAGGACTAGATGGCATATTTCTGCTTGACTGTTTCATCATCGGAAAATCAACAGTATATTATCACCCAATATATTAAAAGTTGGATATCTAGTAGGCTAAACCTTACTTTACCTGCGTGCAAATCTTGGCTGCGTGATTATTTAAATTGTTGCGAATATTTATTATATTATATTAGGGTTTATAAAGTTGGATGTATATTAAATTCAGTTTTATCCGCATGCATACAGTACATGACATGTTAAGTGAAATATAATAATATATAGTATATATAATATATACTATATATATTTATAATATAATATATAGCAAATCTCAAGAGCTTGATTGCTTGTATCGTGGAAAAATGTAACATATATTATTTGTAAGTATCCACCAAAGTAGAAATAAAAGGATCAAAACAAGATAATCATCAATGTTTTTGATGTTAAATAATGTAAAAAAAATAAAAATGCAACTATCTACAATGACTTATTTAGCCTGATATTTATATTTAGTGTAAAATTGTATTTTTTTGTGTTGAATTTAGTGTGTTTGTGTATTCAGTGTTTATTTTATGCTTGTAGCACTGTGGGGTGAGAAAATAAAATAAATATTACAAATAAAATCTATTATTATTTATGAGGGTTTCTTATTTTTTTTATTTCAGTTTATTTTTTTTAGTACATCAAGTAAAACTAAATGAAAATGAATGCTTGTTACTTTATTTTTTTTTGATTACAGCTTCATGGATTGCTGATTTAACCTGATATTCATATTAAGTTTAATATTTGAGTCTGTTGTGTTATTGTATTTATTGTGTTTGTATATTCTACATTTATTTTATCCTTGTAGCACTTTGTGGTGAGAAAATATAATATTTATTAAAGCATAAATAATGAAACACCATTTAAAAATAAAAACCTTGAAAATAGCACACTTATTAAAAAAAGAGAAAAATATTGAACTATTTTATTTTTATAGTGGAAAATAAATAGCTACCCTGAATATATGGTCAGAATATGCAGTTCTAAATCATAATATGTGGATGTATGACCACGATGTGTCTGGTTGCAGGTGGTGCCACAGAATGAGATGTCAAAGGATGCCACCAAAATCAGTGTAAGTTTGTGATTTCCTCCTCATTTCCTTCATGAACGTCTCTTTCATGTTTGTTTTCAGCTGTTGTCATCTAAAAGTACATGGTGTGTGTGTGTGTGTGTGTGTGTGTGTGTGTGTGTGTGTGTGTGTGTGTGTGTGTGTGTGTGTGTGTGTGTGTGTGTCAGGAGGGCAAATAACTGGAGCATGCAAACACAACATCACACTCGCTTGGGCTAAAGGTGATTTGTTTGCAACTTGCTCGGCTCTTGCTGGTTGAGCTGCTGCAGGCTGTGTGTGTGTGTGTGTGTGTGTGTGTGTGTGTGTGTGTGTGTGTGTGTGTGTGAGACGTAGAAGCCTCCTCACGTTAAAGCAATTCAGGCTTAGAGAGAAGCTCACAAACACAGACTGAGATAAAGCGGCTGGGGTTTGTGTTTCAGAGGTGGAGTGTGTGACACTGAACAACAGTTAAACGATCACACACACACACACACACACACCTCATTCTCAGCTGTGATTGTGCTGTAGGTCATCACAACTGTGCTGTTGTCATCCAGACTCACTGCATGACTGTCAGTGTGATATTGCATATAACCTCGGGAACCGAGGCGTTACTCAATATTAACTGCTATATTGAGTAACGCCTCGGTTACGACTGTAACCTCGGTTCCCTGAAGAGGGACGGGTGTGCTTTATAGCGTCCTGCCATGACGTCACCCGCCTATACGCCATTGGACTGATTTCACACGTGCTTCACGACCCAATCACACAGAGCGTTCCCACAGCGTCAATCTCGACTCAGCGCGAGTTCCCTTGAAAGTTCCCTTTTTTTCTATAATGTTTGTTTAAATTGTGCTCCACTAAATTAAAATATTCCCAAAAGAAGCCGAAACAGGATTGAGGATTGTAATTCTGTGTTGCAGTTTACACAAGATCATACTGTAGGTTATGGCTTGTAAAGCCGCTTGTCAGATTAGTGGAAACATCTTGGAGGGTTGCACAATTTGTGATTTACATTTTATTTTTATTTCAATAAAAGTTTTTTAATTATTATTTTATGATCCGAACCCATGGGTCCTCAGGATTGCATCCAAATAGTCCCCATGAGCATGTCTGATCGAGGACGAGTGCACAGTCTGCTCATACGGGGCTTTATTAAAGGGATAGTTCACTTTGAAATTAATTTTTGATATGTTTTAGCTTACCTCAAGGGCATCCAAGATGTAGGTGTCTTTGTTTCCGCAGTAGTTTCAATTTTGATATTTTTAGGTCAAACCGTTCTTGTCTGTCAGTCATATAATGCAGGTCGATGGTCACTGTCTCAAAACACAAGCACAGAGTCCAAATTAAAACAATTCCCCATCGTCCAAATGAAACAATTCCCCATCATAAGTACACATTGATGGCCTAAGACACGAAACGAGCGGTTTGTGTGAGAAAACGAACAGTATTTATATCGTTGTTATCTCTTGAAAATAGCACACGTCCAAATGATCTGACGGCGCGGGCGGGTATAGATATATACACTAGACGTCACCTTGGCTACTGCAGTTCATTGGAACGAAACCGTAGCCAAGGCGACATCTAGTGTATACATCTATACCCGCCCGCGCCGTCAGATCATTTGGACGTGTGCTGCTTTCAAGAGATAACAACGATATAAATACTGTTCGTTTTCTCACACAAACCGCTCGTTTCGTGTCTTAGGCCATCAAAGTGTACTTACGATGGGGAATTGTTTCATTTGGACGATGGGGAATTGTTTTAATTTGGACTCTGTGCTTGTGTTTTGAGACAGTGACCATAGACCTGCATTATATGACTGACAGACAAGAACGGTTTGACCTAAAATATCAAAATTGAAACTACTGCGGAAACAAAGACACCTACATCTTGGATGCCCTTGAGGTAAGCTAAAACATATCAAAAAATTAATTTCAAAGTGAACTATCCCTTTAACGTCAGCTAGTGACTGAAGCAACGCGTCGATACTAGACAAATCTGAGCATGTGTAGCTTTGCAGGTTCAGTAAGATCTTCAGTGTGTGTGTCTGTGTGTGTGTGTGTGTGTGTGTGTGTGTGTGTGTGTGTGTGTGTGTGTGTGTGTGTGTGTGTGTGTGTGTGTGTGTGTTTTTAGAGTGTATGTGTGTGAGTGTGTGTGTATGGGAGTGTGTGTGTATGGGAGTGTGTGAGTGTGTAATAGAGAGAGTGTGTATGTGCTTGTGTGTGAATAAATCAAAGCATCTCTCTCTGCTACTCCATAAAATATTCACAAGGACATTTGCTTCCACTGAATGCAGAGCCGTTGATCAGAGACTGGAGACTCACTGGAAACCACCATGAACTTTACCATTACGTTGTTTTCAGCTCTTGTAGATTTAGCTGTGATGTTATTTCTGATCCTAGTGATGCTGATAGCGAGAGTGTTTGTTTGTTACCATCCTCGACATATGTAACGCTGTGGAAACGAGTTGATGTAAGTGTGTTTGAGTGTGTGCATGTGGGTTTGTGAATGTATGTTTATTTATCCACCTGATCCACACTCAATCTGCTTCACTGGCAGACGCTTTATTGAGCGCCTGGATCCTCTGGGAACGCTGACCGCTTTACAGAGATTGTCCTGTTGTCTGTGTTTCAGAGAGAGAGAGAGAGAGCTGTTGAGTGAATGTCTCTCATCCATCTCTGCGGTTCCACGTCCGCATCTCACTGAATCTCACACTGCATTCACTTCCGTTAGGAATTCACCCATTTACTCATTTAGCAGACGCTTTTATCCTAAGCGACTAACAACTGAGCAATTTATCATAAAGAGGCAATAAACACAAGAAGTGCTGGTAAGTTTCAGACATCGTTTAGAAGCTCGAACAAGGAGAGATTACGGAATGGTCAAAACATTGGGAAGGAGTTTTTTTTTTTTTTAGAAGGATGCAGTTATATGCATTTTCAGCTGTTTCTTGAATATTCTGCATTCAGGATAGGGTTGGGAAGATCATATGTGACCCTGGATCACAAAACCAGTCATAAGTCGCACAGGGATATTTGTGGCAATAGCCAACAATACATTGCATGGGTCAAAATTATTGATTTTTCTTTTATGCCAAAAATCATTAGGATATTAAGTAAAGATCATGTTCCAGATATTTTGTAAATTTCCTACCGTAAATATATAAAACATTTATTTTTGTGAGTGAATGCAGCACAATCGCCAACATAAATGGACAACTTTAAAGGAGATTTTCTCAATGTTTCGTTTTTTTTGCACCCTCAGATTCCAGATGTTCAAATAGTTGTTTCTCGGACAAATATTGTCCTATCCTAACAAACCATACATCAATTGGAAGCTTATTTATACAACTTTCAGATAATGTATACATCTCAATTAAAAAAAAACTGGTTTTGTGGTCCAGGGTCAAATTTCACCAGTAGGGATTGGCGATATACTATATTACAATATTTTCTAACGATAACGATATCTATGACGATATGAATAGTCACATTCACCACTGTTTTTGGCTACAAGTGATAGCTGCATTCTTGAGAGCCTCAGAAACACAAACATCGATCTAAAGTGAAATGTACCCATCATCAAATCGGCTCCTAGAATATACCAGTTATATAAAATAATTCAACAAAACAGTAAAAATCCAAACACCAGCCTTTGCGGAAATGGAAAAGTTTCAGATAGGCTTTACGTTTCTTCTGTGAAAGTGCAGATAATGTTTAAATCGTGCAAATGAAAAACAGCACACAATAATAATCAATTACAAGTTAGAAATGTAAAAAACTAACAATAATACTGATAAAATAATACTACTACTATGAAGTCTACTACTAATAACAATATAAAGCGCACTAAGCATTGATGAGCTGCTGGGTTCATGAATATTAATCACGTCTGCATTTGTGCATTAGTTTCTGCTTGCTCTTAAAGGCTGAATAATTCCAAATGACTCCATTATTTTTACTAGAAAATACAGCAAATAATATTGTTTACATGTAGAACGTTAATTCTGCGTGGTGTGTAAGACTCTCTTGCTCTCTCTTTGAGTGTGTGAGAAACACTAGTGTTTACTGTGCGTCAAATACACTGCATTCATTGGGATGAACTGAAATAACGCACTTTACAGACCGCTTGACGGAGAGCGAAACTCTCACGCGTGTTCGGCAAGCGGAAATATATGTGTTATAATTAGAGATCCACCGTTATGAAATTTCTCAGCCGATACCGATTATTCAGAATGATATCAGCCGATTGTTTTTTCTTATGGATAAAAAAATCTCTCCCGAATAATGCTGCACACTGTACAGGGAACCCTCTCATTTGGTGCACTATAATACTAGAGGTTAAAATTAACAACAGAGATATTATATTCAATTGCTATTTATTTCCACATAAAATATTTACACTCAAATAAAAGCTGAAGGTGTGAATGTTTGTATTCAACTCAGTTACACATATAAGGTAGTTTTCATAAGCACTTGTCTTAATGGCAAGTTTATTCAAGCATACATATATAATTAACAGTAAATAAGCTCCTCTGTTTTTTTTTGTGGTTTTTTTAAAGCTAACTAACAAACGGGTGACCTTCCTGAGGTAAAAGCAACATTAAGTGATATTGTTCACAAGCTTCACAAGCAAGTTTTATTGACATCTCTCCACGGTTGAAACACTGATTACATGATTTCGGCAAGTTGTACTGTAACTTTCATCTTACCTTCTGATATTCATGCATGTTTTTCTAGATATAATTTGTATTAAAGTGGAAGAAAAGACTCGCGCTGCTGCTTGAACTGAGGCGCTACAGTGATCTCAGTCACATTTAAGAGCGTCAAAACGCCATTTATTGATTGAATTTCGTGATAAAATGGACAGAATTTGAAAGATAACACTGTTTCTTTTCAGAAGTAACAAAGCACAGAGCTATTTGCGGTAATCAGATGAGAGGCGCGCTACAAATAATGTTTAGTATAGGGAAATATATACTATAAATATATGCAAATCTGGCAACTCTGGCTTGAACTACGGGTGCTTCATTGGGTCAAATAGAGCCTGCTTTTATGTTGTTGTTTTTAGCTGTTAATTCTTTATTGTCGCATTAACTTGGCTTAACTAACTCAACACGAGAGATTTCTTCACACACAGTGTGAGTTGCAGTCGGTCATGTTTTTCCGACACCCTTTTGATTGACAGGATATAATCGGCACTGATCATCAGTTGTTTTTAAACAATCGCCCGATGGCCGATAGTAAAAATAATTGCTTTTATCGGCCGATACCGATTGTTGGCCGATACATCGGTGCATAGTTATAATATTCAACCAGTTCCAGGTTGTAGAGCTAGTTCGTTGTTTAGCGAAAGACGTCATGCTTTATCGTTATTATCGCGAGAAAACCAATTTTTATCATGAGGAGAATTTTTACCAGTATATCACAAACGATAATATATCGCCCATCCCTATTCACCAGCAAGAAACTGAACGAAAACATTCTGGGAAGTGATTTTGTGGCTCTCAGCGTCGCTGGCTTCTGGAGGGCATGGAGATTCATGAGGAGGTGTAGAGCCTGTGGCCGTTCGGCAAGCTTCAATCTCATCAACTTCAACCAGAAGCCAGCGCACAGAGATAAACAGAAGTGTGACTTGAACTCTCTGGGGCTCATTGAAGAACAGTCGTGCTGCTGCGTTCTGGATCACATGTAGAGGATTGTATTGTATTGTAAGAAGAGCATTGCAATAGTCCAGCCTAGAGATGACCAGGTCTTGGACGAGGAGTTGTGTTTCATGGGCCTGATCTTCCTGATGTTGTGCAGTGCAAACCTGCATGGTGGAGCTGGCCCTGCAGTGTGGTCTGTGAAGGTCAGCTGGTCATCAAAGATCACCTCAAGATTTCTGACCGAACTTGATGGGATTATCATTGCTAGATGGTGAAACTGGTGAAGTTGCAGGGAAGCCGAGATGCTCTGTCTTTGTAAGGTTGCACTGATGCATTTCACTCTCTCTCTGGATCTCACTGCTGCATCACACTGGCCTTTTGCTACAATCAACTGAGTTGCAGTAAATATACAGTAAATTGAAATAAATTACAGCATTTTACTGTAATAGTGCTACTATAATCACTGTAGCACTGCTGTATAAATACAGTACTTTATTGTAACAGTAAACAGTAAAAATCCTGTATATTACTTGCTGTAAATTTACGTCAATTAGTTGCCAGGAATTTCCTGTAAAATTACAATACATTTTTAACAGTGTACGGTATATAAACAGAATATTGCAAAACAGTTCGCAAATAATTAACTATAAATAAAATATTTATTAACATTTACATTTAGATTTTGGGTATTTTTTTTGCATTTCCCATCCAGCATTATAAATAAAGATATTTGAATCATTTTTTAGGATTTATTTTTTCGTAATTTATTTTAATCTTTCAATTTTTCGTAATTTATTTTTGAATAAAATATTTATTAACATTTTTTTTTTTTGCATTCCCATCCAGCATAATAATTCATAATTTAATTTTAATTTTTTCATAATTCATAATTTATTTTTTCATAAAATATTTATTAACATTTACATTTAAATTTTGGGTATTTTATTTGCATTTCCCATCCATGTATAGAATGAGTTCAAGGAAACTAATAATAAATTAATAAATTACTTTTTTAATGCACATGTTAGAAATTTGATTTGGATTTTGCTGTTTCCATTTCATTTTTATTCAATATACCAAAATTTGCACACAAAAAAAATACATGTATGGAGACCTGGTCTTCAGTGCTGTGTGTCACTGTCTCTCACTGCTGCTCATCACTGCCAAACACTGTTGCATTTCACTGGCCCCGTCCCAAACGCTGTCCTAAATCCCTGGAGTCCACACTTCAGTGACATGATGCCGCATAGTTGTCCACTATGGAGTGTGTTTGGGACAGAGCCACAGTCTCGCTGCCTCACATTACACCTACTGTAGCGTTTCATGATGATCCACACTGGAGCTCTGATGTTCAGGAGCCCATTTAAGCCTGCAAGACATGACAATGAGTGCTATAGGAACATAAAAACAACCATTTTGTTATCAAATGCAGAGGTTTATTTGATTTGTGAGTTCACATGCTTTATTGCATTTAAGGCAAGACACTACATTTAATCATTTAGCATCACCATACTTCCCAATTCATTAATCACAGTACATTAAGACAGTTGTATTGTGTTGCAAGTTCTCTGAAATGTTCAAATATGCAAATTAGGCTTTATATGATTAAATATGCATACATTTGCAGAACAGAAATGTGAACATTGGATTAAGCGAACAGTAATCCCCTCAGTAAAAGCCTTCAGAATATAGATAGGAATAAATCTGTAAAGTTTGGTGCGAGTAAGTGCTGCTGAAGTGCAGATTTAAAAAGGTTTTTTAACCCTTTAAATATATGTATTGTAATTGAAATCTACAGATTCTAATAGATAAAGTGTAAATAAACACTTAAAGGGATAGTTGATGAACATTTTGTCATAATTTATTCACCCTCGAGTTGAACAGAGTATGAATTTCTTTCTTCTTCTGAACACAAAAGAAGATATTTTGAATAATATGGGTAAACAAACAGTTGGTGGTGTCCATTGACTTCCATGGTATATAAAAAAATACTATGGAAGTCAATGGGGTCCATCATGTGTTTGATTAATGACATTCTTCAAAATATCTTATTTTGTGTTCAGAAGAAAACAATTCATACATGTTTGGAACACCCAAATTTAAATTTTGCAGGTTTTGCAGATTAAATTTTGGGTGAACTGTCCCTTTAAATGTGTATTTTAGATGTTTTCTTTCCACTATTTGAAAGCTAAATGGCCTAAAATCTCAAAAACAATAGTTTTGCCTGTAGTGTCTCTCCTTAAATGTTCTCAAAAAGCTTCTCTTTTTTTAAAATATGATGCACGTTTTGACCTCCTAGTCATCTCTGCTTCAGCCCAAATCAGTCGGAGTCTGTTTTAAATCAGCATTTTCGAGCCTGATTCATGATTTAATACCCTGACCGATCATTTTCAAACCTCTGACCAGTTCTCCTGTCTGCTTCTCCACAGGTGGTGAAGGTCGCCGGAAGCAACATCTCCCACAAGCTCCGACTGTCCAATGTGAAGCCGTCAGATGAGGGCACGTACGAATGCCGCGTCATCGACTTCAGCGACAGCAAGCTACGTCACCATCGCGTGCGGGCGTACCTGCAGGTGGAGCGCGCGGATCCTCCGTCCCACCAGGGGGCGACGTCACAAGAGGATGTTCTGCAGTCTGAGCACCACAAGCACCAGCCGGCCCATCACGCTCACCACAAACCCGGCCGAGAGCTCAGGAAGAGGTCCGCTGATGATAGTACCGTTGACTGCACGGAGAGCTGTGCACTTTAGGTTCCTCTTATCTTTACTTACTACCCAACCCGCGCACCCGTACACCCACATCATTCCTTACACCGACCCCTGCGTTGGGATAGTTCATCCAAAAATGAAAACATTCTCACATTTTCTCTCCTACATGTCGTTCAATTTCAATTCCTTTTATTGTCATTGCAGGTATTATACAGTGAAATTAATTAGCATCCACACATGACAACACAACAACAGTAATTAAGACACCATAAATGTAACACACGACAATACAGAAACTTGACAGTTTCATGTAAAGATATTGCACATTTTTGTCACAAAGTGACCCTGTAATAATGATTAATGCAATTGAATCATGACTATTCAAGGTGTAATCAAAAGTTCGGTGATAAATTCCAAACCAAGAAGCCAAAGCGCCTCGATCGCCCCCCAGTGGCTGGTCCCAGTATAGGTCGTAAACCATGTACCGGTAATGTAATGGATGAGGCAATGGACGTGAGGCAAACTAAACAATCAAATTACACTTCAAATCAATTTTTCCCAAAGATGTTTTCTGTCATTTTAGGTAGTTTTAATCACGCTAATGTAAGTTTAAGTGTTCGTTTTTTAAAATAAGTTTGGTTTTAGTTAGTTATTTGTGACCCTGGACCACAAAACCAGTCACATGGGTCATATTTTTGAAATTGAGATTTATACATAAGATTTATAAGCTTTCCATTGATGTATGGTTTGTTAGGATAGGACAATATTTAAAGGAAAGAAAAGAAAGGCCGAGATACAACTATTAGAAAATCTGGAATCTGAGGGTGCAAAAAAATATCAAAGGTGAAAGGTGAAAATCGCCTTTAAAGTTGTTAATTTATGTTCACGATTGTGCTGCATTCACTCACAAAAATAAATGTTTTATATATTTACGGTAGGAAATTTACAAAATATCTTCATGGAACTTGATCTTTACTTAATATCCTAATGATTTTTGGCAGAAAAGAAAAATCGATCATTTTGACCCATGCAATGTATTGTTGGCTATTGCCACAAATATACCCGTGCGACTCGTGACTGGTTTTGTGATCCAGGGTCACATTTGTTGCTATAAAAACAGGGCGTGACGTCATGATTGACAGCTTCTCTAAACGAAGTAGTCACTGAGGCACCAACTGACTTTTTGGGGGATTTTCGGGAGGAGATTGGAACTTTAATTTCTACATTTCCGTAACTGTTTATTTGACACTGACACAATGAGTTGCTCTGTAGTAAACTGTACTAACGGTTTCTGCGAGAGTGAGGGCGGGACCTTGATATCGCGACTCCACACACACTCACTACTGCGCAGAATCAGATCCCAAATCTGCGCAAGATATAAGCGCCATATTGGGACATTGGTGGCTTCACTTTTCTACAATGGAAGAGAGTGAAGAAGCTTCGTCCATCTTTTTTTTTTTTTACAGAATATGTTCCAAACCCATATGACCGACTTACTTATGTAAAAACAAATTAAAACATTTAGGGCCAGATTTACTAAACAGGGCAATTTAGCGTGAGAGCACAATCCCATAAAAGTACAGATGGGAGTGGAAAGTTCTGCGCGTGATCTACTGACGACGAGCAAATTAAAGAAAAGACACAGCCGGAACATTTCCATAATGACCAACACAATATTTGCATAATTACCAAATCAGCGTCTGGTTTAAGACATGCTTTTTTGAGGGGTAAATAAGGGCAGCAACACCAGTAAATTGACTAGTGCAAACCTTAGCGATGTCACACGTTTTTTAGGCGAAACATTTTTTTGTCACATCCAGCAAACATCTCCTCACTATCCGCTAGCTGCCTGTCCCCTGAACACACTGTAAAGAGGCGCGGTCTCTGTAGACAGCCCAGGCTCCACAAACGGCAACGAAATCAAACTGGCCCAGCCTGGACCACGAAACATAACAAACAGTGTTCCAGCCAATAACCGACAAGAATGATTTGGGGGTGGGGGTTGGGGGGGTTAGTGCGCGTGCACATGAAAGGGTGGTGTGGGGAGTGGAGGAGAGAGAAGCATGAAGAGGGAAGTTAGCTAGAGGAGAGATGTCCTAGACAACGACAACGACTAACGTTAGAATGATATTCTCTTGAATTTTGATATGGCCGACACACGACCAAAGAGATGACGTACCAATGAACAAATAGCAAAGAAGAGGGAAAAAGGAGAAGGAACTCGCAAAGTCACGAATTTACATCGGAAAAGCACGGAGGGGGGAGGGGAGGTGACTGGATGAGGAGGCGGGAGTGTCGAGCTAGCCTCCGTTTTGTTGACGTCACCCACCCGTTCACACCTTTTCAGCGCTAATTTTTTCTTTTCTTTAGTAAATCTTGACTGCACTGCCGTAAGCTATTAGTAAATCTGTCCCTTAAACTTTTTAGAGCTTTATTTCAGTTTCGTATAGTTTAGTATTTGTCCTTTATTTTATTGTATTAGCCCCTGGTCAGTGGCTACTTTCAAAGACCAGCTTAGACATTCTGCAAAATAAATCATTTTGTGTTTTATGGTAGAAAGTGAGTAAAGCAGGTTTGAAATGGGGGTTGAGAGAATAAATAAAAAAACGAAATTTAATTTTCGAGTGAACTATCCCTATATCAACTGATGTATATTTCTGTATAAAACCGAAGGTAGATATCTGTTCACAACAGCGAGTGCATGTGACAAACGTTTCTAATTATATTTGCCAATGAGCAAGAAACCAAATTGGACTGTTGATTTAAACTCTTTGGTCATTCTTAGTTTGCTCAGATTCATGGTTTTGATACGACGTAGACGGCTAGAAGCGTCAGAACAAACGTGAATGTTTGAAATATTCTTCATCAGGTCTAAACGATGACATTTACATGCTGTAATATTACTATCATTGTTTACATGTATAATGTTACGGGCACCAGTCTGAGGGGTTTTCTGGACTGGCATCACCATTGGCACAAGTGCGATTTAATAGGTGCCAGCTTTTGCAAATATGTTTCATAAGCTTTTCTGTCAATAGAAGGATGGTGCACACACAATATTACGATGTTTTGTGGTTTTTATGCAGCTTTAAAAGATCTTGAAAACACTCACAGTATGTTCAATGGTATTAATGACTGCTTCGTTTCTGGTTTCATTGATTTTTATGGTTTGATTCAAATAGTTTTTTTGTTTCTGGAAGTAATACATGTACAGATTGTGTATATTACAATAGGCTACTCCTACAAAAGACTGGTTTCACCTTCAATGTATGCCTTTATCAAATAAATAAAAACATTGTACATTGAACATATATCTTTGTGTCCTTTTAATACATGATTTTTCTTGTTTTACATTTTTTTTTTTAAATAGTGTAAAGTACTAAGCTATTTAACCCCAGTTCAACCAGACATTGTTTTGAAATCTTTAAAAAAAAAAGGCGCCATAGAGATATTGGATATCGTTTAGTGACGCATTTGGCACGCAATCTGAGCTCAAACTATTTGATTAATATGAGACAGTGATTGGTCAACCTGCAAAATTAGCGTTTTTGTAAAAACAAAAGATGTTCTTCTAGCCTGCACGTTTTTATAACACGTGTTAAAAGTTTTAGATATTCGTAAATCACAAGTTCCAGAAGGAAGGAGAGCGGAAAGAGTTGTTTCTCAGGAGTTTCGAAACAGTATTTGGGAGGCTACATATCTTCCAATGGTAAGCCAAATGTTTATGTGTTGTTTCGAGATCAACGTGTTCGCAGTGTGCAAAATTATATTTAGGCTTAGGCTACACTAGCCTACATGTTTTGTGTGTGCGCGCACGTGGCGTAAAGGCAAGGTTGTTGAAGGATGCTGTTTTGTATTTGCTACAGATAGGCCTACATGTAAGGCTCTCATTCAAATAGTTAAGTTTAACTTTTGTTTTTTCAACTAATTTTGGTGTCTCATCACGTTGGTTGCTTATTTAAATCACTTTCAAGTACAACCACATTAAAAGTAGGCTACGTTTACACCAAATACCAGGCCGTAAATTTAGGTAGGGAAGTTTCTGGGTCATAGCTTTAGTTTCTGATAAACATTGTGTAAACTTTATATTGTAACAGCTAGGGCTGGGCGATATGGCCAAAAAAAAATATCACGATAATTTTTTTTTATATCAGTCGATATCGATAATTATCACGATAAAAGTCAAATCTTTATTTCTTTAAAGTTTAAAGGCAGATTTTTGCTTTAAGTTGTAGAAACCAGAGCGTTAACTGTGGTTTTAAACTACTCTTTATTGTCAGAACATATCATGACAAACACTTGCCAAACAGGTGAACATTTCACAAATCTGAGGTAGAACATTCAAACATTTGTCATTTTTCCTTAAAAAAATAAATATATTTATTGGACAATTAATTTCTTAGTTTCTGCATGTGCTTATTTTTATTTGGTAAAATGTAATATTCTGACTGTTTGAGTTTTATTAAACTTAACCATCGGTCATCCAGTATCATGCATTTAGATCATGACAACCACAGATGAAACCAGGCATAGCCTATAGCACCTCACTATCATGGCAAAATGTAACTTTATGGTTTCTATGGTATTTGTATGAAAAACAGTAGTCTAAATACATTATTAAATACTGTAATTATATTCCATTAGTCATTTAATACATTGTCTACATTAATAATATAATATAATACAATTCAATATGTATATCCTACATTTCATGGTGCAGTTAATATTAGGCTAACAGTAAATCTGTGGTAAATGATGGGAATTTGTAGACGGAAAAGCCTTCAGACTGTATCGTTGCGCACAGTTTGTCAGCGCTGTTTCATCTGCCTTTAAGCTGGTTTAAATCACTGAGACATTTGTGTTCCTCGCTGAATTCAAGCGCTTCTCACTGGATTTCGTGACCGAGACCGATCAGAGTTAACGCATCTGCTCTAACTTTAGTGAGCTCGCTCGCGGAGCCTCGCACATGGGCCTCGCACTGCCATTTGGACTTTGAGCCGAGCGGATAAATGGTCCGTGTGGCGCGCGGTTCAAATGAGTTTCGTTCCGCTTTTGGCGCATAAACATTATCGAACATTTATCGACTTCTTGATATCGTTTTATCGAGAAAAAATATATCGCGATAATTATCGTTATCGTTTTATCGCCCAGCCCTAGTAACAGCTGAGCACACGCACACACTTTTGATAGAGGTTGCGTAATTCAGCCTGAGGGTGGCGCTCTAATGTTGATTGACAGATTAATACTCGACACAGAACGCTATAGAATCGCCTTAATATACATATAAGTTCTGGTGACGAAACACTGCAAAATATCTTTCCAAGAAATTTTATTAGACAAAAAACTTAAGACAACATGATCTGTGGAAAATCATAAATGATCTAGGAGTTTATATAGCTTTTTAATCACGGTCAGTCCATCCCTCACACAGCCTCTCGTCATGGCGCTGCTCTGAATAAGGTCTATGGCTCTCTATAGCTCGCTGCAGTTCCATTTTTCACCAGATTTACATTGGAAAACTGTGGGGCGCTGTAGAGCTGAGGAGGACTCGGCCACCCGCTGACCCTCAGTATCGGTAAATTATCCAGTTAAGACTTAAAATAGTCTAGAAAATCCTAAAATATTTGTTACAGAATTCTGAACACATTTACAATTCATTATTGATTAAGTCTATATAGAGGTTGTTTTAGATGAGTATTTTTGGTGGGGCTCTGCTTCACCTGCCCTAACTGACTGCCAAGTACCATTATAACGTGTAAAAACAACAACAACATTGCTCTCTCTAATTAGAAAACACCCCAACTATAACGATAACGACAGAGCAAGGATACCATTGGAATCATTTTTGGGATTTTTTTTCCAAACTGTTGAAAGATAAAACGTGGATAGTCCATCAATATCCATTCTATTTTAAAGCATGCAGCAACTGAGGCGCGCTTTGAATAACCAACACATTATCGTTTAGTTCATCGTTCTTGATGTTAAAGGGCAACATTGTGGCTTAATTGCTTAAAGTCCCCCTGTGGTGTAAATCCAGCTTTTAATGTTGTTTATGTGTCTATGTGGTGTTTTTAATATGCTTTTAAGACAAATCATGTGTCAATTCATAAGTCAACAGCATTGCTGAGTATTTTCTCCTTAAAACTGCAGTGAACCAAAGACAGAATATTTGCATATTCATAGAACAGTGTATATGTTACCGGCAAAGTGTGAAATCCCGGTATTGTATAGAATGCCTAGGCAATGTATAGAATTCCTGATGTTTTTTGCAAAAAATACATTACCTAATTCTATACATTACCTAGGCATTCTATAGAATGCCGGTGTGGTGAATAATCCGACCCCAGTAGTACGCCTGATCTAAATCTGTTCTCGCGATAACTTGTAATATACACAAATAAACATTATTTTATGGCTCTTTTAATAAATAAAAGTGTACTTGTAACATATTGCGCTGATTATTGCGATAAAAAATAATGACATAATTATTTGCATTACAAATTGCTGTGAATACAGTAAGGCAGTATCAGTGCAGTATAAGCTCAGGAAAAGCTCATAGCACGATCATCGGATAACGTTAGCTGTATGCTATGCTATTATCTAAGCTAACTAAA
Source organism: Vimba vimba (assembly GCA_022828995.1). Taxonomy (NCBI): domain Eukaryota; kingdom Metazoa; phylum Chordata; class Actinopteri; order Cypriniformes; family Leuciscidae; genus Vimba; species Vimba vimba. Next base: position 30,648,078 of record CM040837.1, on the reverse strand, counting down.
AAACACACTAACAACGAGAAATGTTTAATTTCACAATCTATAGCTTCGGTTAAATACTAGTATATGAAACATATAATTTAAAATACATTAATGACTCGTTATAACGTAGTACAAACGTCTTCTATAATAAAATGATTTTGTATGATTTGTAACCAGGCACTAATGCGATTACCCATAAAACGTGCTTTGAACCAATCGGATTGCTTGGGTCCTAAACCCGGACTCATCACACCGAGTGACCAGATTATTCACCACACCGGATTTCACACTTTGCCGGTAACATATGTACTAAATGAAGCAAGTGTGGCGAGTTGCATTCAAGCTATTTTAAGGCATGAAGAATTTTTTTCAAGGAAAAAACTTTTAAATATTTAATTTTGGTGATCAAAGATAAGTTTTAAGGGATAAAATTATTGACTACAGGCCAGGGGGACTTTAAGTAAACTACTCAAGAAACTTTGGCTGGCATTGGGCCTTTATTATAAAAAGCTCCAAACATTAAGAGTAAAACTGTAGATAATGATTAAAATTACCCAAAAAAGCCTTTTTAACTTTCATTCTAACAAAGAGCTTTTCCACCTACTTAACCTCAAAAATCACCTCGATTCTTCATCTCCTCAGTTTGCTTTGTCGTCTTTAACAGTGGCGAATCCTTCAAACAAAGCTCATGTCAAGCGGTTTGACTCTATAATGATGCTCCGGCACTTATCAGAAGCGGCCGGGAGGAAATTGCATTAGCCGCGTATGAGGCATGTCAGCCGGTCACCCCGGCGCTCGGGCCCGGTGAATAATAGCGCCTCTGTCAGCCCTGGCAGGAGGATAAATAGCAAAGTACAGTACAGATAACACTACAGCAGGCGAACACAAAGCATATGAGGCAGCTTTAATGCGACTCTCACAGGCCACACATTTATTAGACTGTCACTGAAGAACCCGCGACCCAACCAACAGGTCACAACTACACCAGTTGTGTAGTACAACATATGTGTGATTTATACAAATATGGATAACACTTTACATTAAGGTTCATTAGTTAGTTAACGTGAAGAATGAACTTCAGCATTTATCTTAGTTATTAATATCAACATTTACTAATACGTTATTAAAATCAAAGGTTGTATTTGTTAACATTAGTTAATGCACCGTGAACTAACATAAACAGCTGTTTTTTTGCTAACTAACATTAATAAAGATTAATAAATACTGTATTGCTCATTGTTAGTTCTGTTAGGGGTTAACAGTTTAGGACCCATGGACCAGATGTTTGAAAAGAAGACCCGGAGTCAGAATTCTAAAAAATTGAAGAAAAGTTTTACTGAAGATAGTTTGCAGTTTCATCAGCAGAAGTCAGCTTCAAGACTCACACAGGAGTTCGTAGGCCGCCCCGCTTACAGTTACACAGATCACAGCAGTTATACCATTTCCAAGGTCTAAGCTACGTCATTGCTTACAGGCTGAATGATTCTGATTGGCTAAGAAATTGATAAACAGTAATTTTCCACACATACAGATAGACAGAAGCATATCTCCATAGATTATGCCGCTGACACTCGGACCCTGAAGTCAGGCACGTCGTGACCTTCCAGGTCGCAGATTTGGGTGGCTGGCCGCCAGCATGTCTCGAACAACAACTCAGTCAATCTCCAACAATGCCAGTGGTTTCTTAACCTGTAAGCAAGAAGACTAACTCACACACCGACACACATCTTTTCCAAGGCTGGATTTGGCCAAGCTCTAACTATAAACAGGAGTCTCATCTCAAAACATCAAGATAACAAGTTCTTTCTCTCAGGATAGGACACTTTAGTCTAAATGGAAACTATAGGATTTAACTGACAAATGGTACCTTAAACTATAGACTTCAATGACCCCTATGTGTTTTAACATGTTGAAGACCTTTCTCAAACACAAAACCAGTCCCTATTTAATTTCTGGAAGCCGGAATAAATAGGCAAGCAATGTTACTGCATTCAAATATCAAATACAGACATTAATGAATATATGAAAAGAACATTTCAGTGATCACACTGGTAACTTCTATAACAAAGTAAAATCTCCAGAGAAGTCATTCAACTCATTTGATATTAAGAAGGAAAAGTATTGATTGATACCTTGATTATAATCACTCATTACATATACATTGAAGCAGCAGTGGATTCCAATACACCCCCTTCAGTTCATGTTAGTTAATACATTAACTAATGAACCTTGTTGTAAAGTGTTACCAAAATATGTAATAATGAAATGAAATAAAATAACCATTAATTTATTATCTTAGAGAAATAACTATAATAATTATGGTGATTTGACAGAAAATATCATTTAAATGGCATTTTTTTTGTAAGGAATACACGTTTTTTGTTTTGTTTTTCTCAATCAGTTTGTTTTATTGTATATATGGCAATCTGCATTATGACAAAGTCAACTTGTCAGCCTTGTCCTGAAGTTCCTCCATTCATACGTGTGTCAGTGAAGATCAGAATACTAGAATGATCCTAGCGCTCAGACATCAGCAGGCCTGTTGATGGGCATCTAAACCTCGGGAGTCTCATCTGTCCGCGTTCAGGGAATCAAACTCCTGCAGTAATTTGAGGACGTTGTCAGTGAATTGGTCTCTGGGCTTGTCGGATCCGCTCAGTGTCACGGGCAGAAGCTGCGGATGAGGCGGCTCGTACGTTACAGGACAGAACAGCTCGTTCAGAGTGAACCAGCACATATCTGCGTCCAGATCCATCAGGGACCGGAAAACACTGCGGACAAACACATGATAAGACAACTGTTAGGGTGATTCATACTGTTAAAGCAGGGTATGGGAGTGTGTAACAGCACATCGTGAACTGGAACATGAACAAGTTTCAGCCTAAAGGGACAGTTCACCCAAAAATGACAATTCTGTCATCATTTACTCACCCGGAAGTTGTTCTAAACCTGTATGAGTTTCATTCTGTTGAACACAAAATATATTTTGAACAATGTTGTAACCAGACAGTTGATGGACCCCATTGACTTCCATGGAAATGTTGGCAACATTCTTGAACATACATTATTCATATAGGATTGGAAAAACTTGAGGGTGAGTAAAAGATGACAGAACTTTGGGTGAACTCTCTCTTTAACACCCAATTTGTAAATTAATATCTAGACATAAGTGTAACCTTGTTTTTGGATTGTCAATACCGAAATCTAAAGCCATGTTCCAAAAAAAATAAAATATATTTGTTTGATTTGTTACAAATAGAATTTGTGGAAAAATAAGTGAATTTTCCAAAACACAAAAACAAATTATATATATATATATAACTTG